>JAUKWC010036277.1:0-20594 GCA_032356245.1 Endocladia muricata
AGCGAGCGCAAGCATTGGCCGCAGGCCAATGTATATTGCGCCTTTGTCCGTTTCTCGCTCCGCTCGGAACGGACAGGAACGTGGCATGATCCGACACCCCGTCACGATCGAGGAGTCTCCGATGGCCGTCTCCGTACACGAGCAGATCCAGGCTGAGCTCGCGAAGAAGCAGGAAGCCGACAACAAGATCAAGCAGCTGAAGGCCAAGGAGGCGACTCGGCTGGGCCGAATCGCCGACAAGGTCGGCCTCTACGAGGTCGCCGTCTCTGACGACGACCTCGCCGCCGGGCTCGAGCACGCCATTGAGCTTGCCAAGCGGCGCGCGAACGGCTCGGCACAGCCGGCCGAGGAACACACCACGGCGTGAAGGACGAACACGAGACGCGAGCGCTCCGCCGTCTCGTGCTCAAGCGGGCACGCGCGGAGCTGCGCCTCGCGCGGCTGAGGAAACGCGCCCGGTCCGAGGACACCCACCGGAAGTTCCGCCTCGGCGGGATCGGTGCCCTGTTCGCCTGGCACGAACTCCCGCTCGAGGAGATGGAACGAAGAGTCGAGGCGGTGCATCGTCTCGTCGCCGACGAGACGATGCACGCCGATCTCCGCACCCGCGGGAAGAACTTCTACGCCGAGCACGAGCGGCGGCTGGCCGCCGCCTCCACCGATCCGTCGTTCCATTCAGCGGCCGAGGTCAGGGCGCAGCGACGCCAGCAGATCGTCCTGGGGGCGCTGATGCTTCGCGCGGGCATCATCGACGTCGATCCGGCGATCGTCACCGGCGCCTCGCGAGTCGTCGACGAGCAGCACTCGGTGGCCGGCAAGCCCTGAAGCCCCGCGGTCGATCGTTCGGGGTGGACGGTACGGGTCCGTCATGGCGCGTCGATCAGGATCGCGATGGCGGCCGTCGGGGTTCGAAAGGGAGGCCCGACTCGCCCGGGGTGACACTCCGGACGGAGCGCGGCGCCGACGAACGGCATGCCCTCGCGTTGGGCGGAGCTCCCGTTCGAGCACAAGACGGTGGCCGGCTCGGTCTCGCCTCCGATCATCCTCGATGGCGGGACGCTTCCGTACGTTCGACCTTGCCGGCCGAGCGATGCTTGCCGGCGGCACGCGGCGGCGTTCGGCCTTGAGCAAGAGGGCCGCCGCCGACGGCATCAGCGACACCGCCACCCTCGGTACGGGCCTCCCATCGATCTCGCCGGCCTTGGCGCCTCACCGCTCCGGTTCTTCGAGAAGGCGGGACGGCCGGGTGACCTGCCGACGAGCGTTCCCGGCCGTCTCGACATCGTCGAGGCCGACCTCGAGAACGGCGGCATGACGTACGCCGTGACCGGGCCCGACATCCGGGTGCGAGCGTTCCCCACCGGGCTACGCGTCGACGATGAGGAAGGCTTCGGCGTGCTCGCGCAGGGGCCGCCGATCCCGGCCAACGGTCAGCTGGGTTCGGGACAAGAGGGCGTTCCGCCCGCTGGCAGCGAATCGGTAGTCGGAAGCACCGCACACGGCCCTACTCGTATCGATCGGCGCTCGGCGTCGGTCAGTCGAACGTGATGCGGAGACGCTCGAGGAGGCCGTCGAGCACGTCGAGCGATCCGCGGTAGTCGATCGTGAGCGTGCCACCGCTTTCGTCGATCGTGGTGGGCGAGCCGATCTGGCTCGAGATCCGTTCCTCCAGCCGAACGACGTCGGGCGAACGTGCCGCCGCGGGCGCCGTCACCGACGGCGTGCCGGGCGGTGACGGCCCGCCCTCCCCTGTCCTCGTCGTGCGCACGAGCTCGGCGGTCGCGCGAACGCTGAGCCGTCGGGCGATGACGCGTGTGGCGATCGCCTGCTGCATCGCTCGGGTCGGGCAGGTCAGCAGCACGCGCCCGTGCCCCGCCGTGAGCGCGCCGATCCGGAGGGCCTCCTGCACGGCGTCCGGCAGCGTCAGCAACCGCAGGGCGTGCGAGACGCGCGTCGGACCGACACCGCATTGCTCGGCGACGCGTGAGAGGGCGCCGCGTCGCTGTTCGGTCCGTTCGATCGAGACCAGACGCTCGTAGCGACGCGCCTCGTCGAGCGGACCGAGCCTCTGGTGTCCGGCGAGGATCTCGAGCGCCTCGGCGTCCCCGACGCCGGCGAGCACCTCGACCGGCACCTGATGGTGACGGCAGAACTGGGCGGCGAGCCAGGATTCGACGTTGCCGAGGATCTCGTAGCGCCGGCCGCCGAGGGGTCGTGCAAGCACCGGTTGCAGCGGTCCGTGACGGTGAGTCAGCTCGAGCAGCGCCGCGGACGGCCGAGGCGGGGGGCGACCCTTTCGTGACGGGTGCAACTGGAGGAGATGGACGTCGACGAGCATCCTTCAAGTGTGTCACGTGACATGTTTCGGGAGAAGCTCCAGCGGATCGATCTCAACTTATGTCACGTGACATGTTTCATGCTCTGACCCGCTGGCGAGCGACCGTTCACGGCGACAAGCCTATATCCCACCCGAGGATGTGTGACGAATGTCTCGTAGAAGGACTCGGAGAGCTCCTCTCGGCAGCGAACACACCAAATGCCGGGTAGTGGGTCACAGGGACCGGAATGGCTCTCTAGCGATCGCAGCGCGCTCGCGATCGAGTTCCGTTCCGTGGTGATGTCCGGATGCAGTCGCCGATCGTTGGCACCGCAAGTGGACAAGCGAGTGTCGGAACGCCCTCTTCCGATTCCGTGTCGTTCGAATCGTTGTTGCCGTCGGCGTCTCGAGAAGGATGTCGACATCGCGCGGCATGACGGCGAGGGTTGCGCGGAGATCAAGCGTGGCTTGAGTGGAGCAGCCCGTGGTTGCCGTCGTCCGTTGTTCATGGGCTATGCCCAGTCCTGCCTCATCACGAGCATCAGTGGAGCCAGCGGTGTTCTCGGACCGTCACGATCGGAGGTAGTCGGCAGGGTGGGTTCGGACCATCGTGGGAGCTCCGGCGTCTCTGCTGGATCGAGAAGATCCTTTCGACCGGAGGTCTCCGATCGACATGCCAACTAGTTTCTCGAACGGCCTTGGATCGATCGCGTACCTGTCCAGGTTCGGCTGTTCGTCATCACCGCCTGCGCCGCCTCGGCGCGGGGACTAGAGAGGACTAAAGAAAAGGACTAGAAAGGACTAGGAAGCAGAAGTCTCTGAAAATAGATAAATATATCAATATCTTACGATGAAAAACGAATCCATTCAGCACACTTTAGTACGGTGCTCAGCACACTTTAGTACGGCGCTCAGCACACTTCTGTACGGTGCTCAGCACACTTCTGTACGGCGGCAAGCACACTTTAGTACGGCGCCTTGTGGATAACTCCGGAGCTCGCTTCGAGAGCGCCGACGTTGCCTCGCGCTCCCCTCCAGCACACTTTAGTACGGTGGGTGTTCACTCGATCTGGCCGGCCTTTGTCGTGTCCTCGCTCTTGTCGTCCCGCCAGGTGACGAGCTCGAGCGGAGAGCTCCTCCCCGAACCGGCGAACTCGTAGCCGGTGAGCCATCCGGTCTCCTGCAGCTCGTCCAGTGCGGTCCCGAACCGTTGCTTGACGTTCTTCATCGGACCGTCGAATCCGATGGTCGTGCAGACCCGGGACACCGGTGAGCGGTACTGCCGAGGCTGTGACGAGAGGAACCGGTGCAGCGCCTTGCCCAGGTCGCCGAGCTGCTTGCGAACCGACCAGTCGAGGTAGGTGTATTCCTTCTCGAGCCACCGCGCCATCACCGGCGGGAACAGCACCACGAGTACGCCGTGCGTCTCGTGAACCTCCCATTCCACGTTGATCAGGTCGAACATCTTTCCGGTCGTCGTCTCCCCGAGATAGCGATCGTGCGCGCGCAGGTTGAGTTCGAGTCGCACGGCCCCGAGCCGCTTCACGGACGCGAGGGTGCGCTTGAAGTTCGGGCCCCCGTCGCTCAGACCCATCTCGCGGTTGATCTGGTCGACCGAGCAGACCACGCAGTGCACGCCGACCTGACCCCCCTGCCCTTCCTTGTACGTCGCGGCGATTCGTGCCGGTAGCACCGCGGGCTTCCCGTACAGGCGCTTCGACCGGAGCCGCATCAGCGCGATCAGCGTGTCCTCGTCGCGAACCGTCAGCGGCGGACCGTGACGGCGGCCGTCACCGAACGGCGTGGTGAACGGCAGGGCGTTGTCCTCGTCCTGGAGAGTCTTCTGGCGTTGACGCCGTGTCGGCAGGAAGATCGGCAGTCGCGCCAGAAGCGAGGGGAACTCGCTGCCCGGTCGGAGCGGCAACGCGGCGAAGAAGCCATCGGCCTCCGCATCGACCAGGCGGCGCTCGATCTTCGCAAGTCGTTTCTCGACGGGAGCGCTGTGCCGAAAGGCCGCGACCAGGTCGTCGTCCGCGCGAGCGTTCTCGGGCGGCGAGCCGTCCTGCGCGAGGCGGGCCTCCTCGGCCTCGCGGTCGGCGCGCGCCTTGGCCATGCCGCGCATCTGCAGCTCTCGAACCCGTCGCAGCAACGGGTCGCTTTCCACGGGGTCACCGGCGACAGGTGCGCAGTCCGCCTCGGCATCGGTGAGGGGGCCGGCGGCCGAACTCTTCGTTGTCTTGCCTGTCGTCACCGCTCGTCCTCCACCCGGTCACGCGAGAATCGAGCGGTGCACCGCCTCGATTCCGACTCCTTGCAGAATCACTGTAGCCGATTTCAGGATGTAGTCTACAATTTTGGCGTCGCGATGCTTCCAGAAGCGACACCTTCAGCTGGTTGAGAGAACGAGCCATGCACGTCGATCCCGTACCGCGCCCCACCTCCACCCGCGAGATCGTCGCCGAGATCACGCGACGGTCCGACAGCGTCATCGAGAGTCTGCAGAAGGTCGCCTTCGAGCAGGGGCCCGGAAAGGTGCTCGAGCGACGTTGGCGCATCAGCGAGGTCGCCCGGATGATCGGTCGGTCCCGGAGCGGCATCATCAAGGCTGAGAAGGCCGGCCTGCTCCCGGACCCCGAGCTCGGCGAAGGCGGGCGCCGGGTCGGCTACACGCTCGCCGAGATCAACGTCATGCGCGACCACTTCGGGGTCAACCCCGGGCGTCGCAGCGGTGACCGGCCGGTGCGTCTCGCCTTCCAGAACTTCAAGGGCGGGGTGGGCAAGAGCGTCGACTCGACGCACTTCAGCCAGTTTCTGGCGCAACGTGGCTACCGCGTCCTGTTGATCGACTGCGACAGCCAGGGGTCGGCAACGATGACGTTCGGGCTCCGACCCGACGTCGACGTCGATGCCGACGAGACGCTGTTGCCGTTCCTCGACGGCGAACGCGAGTCGCTCGACTACGCCATACGCCCGACCCACTGGGATCGCCTGCACCTGATTCCCGCGAATCTCGATCTGTACCAGGCGGAGTACGGGCTGGCCGCCCGGGCGGGGCAGCCGGGCGTCGACTGGATCGGAATGCTCGATCGCGGCATCGCCGACATCGAGGATGCCTACGACGTGATCGTGATCGATCCACCCCCCGCACTCGGCATGATCTCGCTGAACGTGCTGCGGGCGGTCACCGGACTGATCGTGCCGACGCCGCCGGCGATGGTCGACTACCACTCCACCGCGACGTTCTTCAGCATGCTCGAGCAGGTGATGGAGAGCGTTCGCACGGAGACCGGGCACGAGATAGAGCTCGACTTCCTGAAGATTCTCGTCGCCAAGCACGATGTTCAGAAGGGCGCGGCCGACTTCATCGTCGGCGTCATGAACGAGTTCTACGGGGAGTTCCTCCTGAAGAACACGCTGGTGCAGTCGGCCGAGATCGACAACGCGAGCAGCGCCTGGCGCACGGTCTACGAGCTCGAGCGAGCGACGGCATCGAGTCGGACGTATCGCCGCTGCATCGAGTCCCTCGATGCGGTCTTCGGGGAGATCGAGACGCTGATCCGCAATTGCTGGCCCAGTCGTCTCGAGCCCGACATGCCGCGAAGGCGCGGCACTCGAGCGATCCGACCGGTGGAGATCGAGGTCGGATAGATCACCATTTGTAAATTTACAAATGGATAAGATATTGATTTGGAAGATAAAATGAACAAATCCTCCGGCTCGAAAACGCAGAACCGACTCGCCGCTCTGAGGATGACCGTCGGCTCGTCGGACGCGGCATCCGACGAGATCGAGGAGGGCGAGTCGGGCAGACGGATCGGCGTGCTGGGACGGCGCACGAACGCGATCGGTGCGGTCGCGAACGGGCGGCAGAAGATGGTCTCGGTGCTGCAACACCCGCCGGCGCGCATCCGGCCGTGGCACGGTCACAACCGCGACTACGGCGCGTTGAACACCGCCAACTGCGACGATCTGATCAAGGGCTTCGAACGTGCCCAGCAGCAGATTCCGGCGATCGTCCGTCGGGTGAAGGACGACGACGGCTTCGACTTCGAGTTCATCGTCGGAGCCCGTCGTCACTGGACGGCGTCGTATCTCGGACGGGATCTCCTGATCGAGGTCCGCGAGTTCGACGACAGACAGGCGTTCATCCTCCAGGACCTCGAAAATCGCGACCGGCTCGACGTCAGCGACCATGAACGGGCCATCGACTACCGCGCCGCGCTGGCGGTGCACTTCGACGGCAGCCGGCAGGAAATGGCGCGGTTCCTCAAGATCGATTCGGGCAACTTCAGTCGCCTGCTGCAGCTCGCGGAGCTTCCGGCCGCGATTGTCGAAGCCTACGACGATCGCCATGAGCTCAAGGTGCACCACGGAACCGTCTACCACCGGCTGATCAAGGAAGCCGGCGCCCGCAAACGCGTGCTCGAGCGTGCCCGGAGCCTGAAGGGCAGGGGGCTGACCGGGAAGCAGATTCTCGCGGAGCTCAAGCAGGCAGCGAGCGGTACGAGGAAGGCAACGGTCTCGAAGGCGCCCAGGCAGTTCGGCGGCCTCGAGCTCGCGCGTCGCGTCGGGGCTCGTCGGGTGGTCGTGAACATGGATCTGCCGAAGCAGCTGACCGTCGCGACTGCAGAGGCTCTACAGCAGGATTTCGCCAGGCTGCTCGCGTCGCTCGAGAGCGAGCCCGCGCCGCGCTCGACCGGCGGAGCCGAGTAGCGGCAAGTGCCGTCTCGGCAAGTTGTCTCGAGCAGACGGCGTCGTGCGCGGCGACCCCCTTCCGGGAGGGAGAAGAGTCGTCGGTGACACGATGACGGGACGCGGCTCGCAGCCGGCAGGGGTTCGCGATGGATGACGAGCGGTACGGAATCGGCGAGCGGGTGCCTTGGGGGAACTTCCCGGAGGTCGTTCACAACCGCTACGAGGGTCGGTTGAAGGACGAGCCCGGCTATCTGGCGGCCAAGGGGGGAGACACCGGGGCGGCCTTCGATCTGGTGAAATCCGTTCTCCTTCAGGACACCGTCGATCGGGTGCTCGACAACTTCGGGGCGAGCGGTCCACGGCTGTTGCCGGTGCTGGCGGAAGAGGCGACCGGGCGCAACAAGCTGCCGGCCGCGCTGGCGCAGATCCTCGCGAGCCGAGCCGGCCTGGAAGTCGAGACTGGTATCATCGCGACGGACGTCGTTCAGCGAACGGGTCAGGGGGCCGATCACCGTCTGGCCTTCTCGCCGCGGTTCGACGGCGTCGTCGTCGTGGGGCAGGAGTACCTGATTCTCGACGACGCCCTGACGATGGGAGGAACCGTCGCCAGTCTGAGAGGCTACGTCGAGAACCGAGGTGGCCGCGTGGTCGGGGCGGCCGTTCTGTCGGCCCGACGGAACGCACTGGATCTGAAGCCGTCCGACAAGCAGCTCGATCACGTCGGGCGACGGTTCGGGCAGGGACTGGATGCATTCTGGCGGGAGGTGTTCGGCTATGGCATCGAATGCGCGACAAGAGCGGAGGTCGGTCATGTCCGGCGAGCCCAGGATCTTGAATCAATCCGAGAGAGAATCACTCAGGCGAGAGATGTCGGACTCCGTCGCCTCCATGCGCGCGCGCTTGGAGTTGGAGGGGCAGGATCGACAGACCTCGACGAGGGAAGCGGAGCCGAAGACGGATCGGGTCAGGTCCACGGGCGGACGAGGGCGGTAGGTCCGACCTGGGCAAGCGCCGAACAGCTCTCTGCCGAGCAGAGAGCGTCCGCCGAGACGGCGGCGTCGATCGAGCAGGCGCATGCGCACGCGCTCGCCGAACGCGTGCTCGCCAAGCGAGCTCAGCTGGATCGCGTGGAGAGGCGATTCGGTGACGAGGTGGCGCGACAGCAACTGGCGCTTCGACGGACGGTGCGTTCGGCGTCCAGGCTGATCGCGCTGCCGTCGACGCGCCGTCGGCAACGCGCGATCGAATCGTCTCAGCGCGAACGACTCCAGGTACTCGTCGCACGGTTGGACAGGGTTCGTGCGATCCGATCCCGCCGCGGAGGCGTGACGCCCGGTGTGGAGCAACTTGCGCAGCGCAAGCTGCAGTTCGAGAAGCCCGAACTCGTCTCGGCGTGGGAACGCGTGCAGCGGGAAGCGCGGCGAGGGCCAGCGCTCGGTCCGACCGACCGTCCGCTGGATCGAAGCAAGCAACTGCTGAGCCGCGAATACGATGGCGGACGAGGCCGTTCGCGATGACGGTCACCGTGCCGCTCGGGGACGTCTTCGCACGACTCGGGTAGTGCCGGGCGACCTTCGGTCCGTGTGTTCTCGGCAAGTGCCGTGTGAGCAGGGGAGGCGCACAGGCGTCGTGGCTCGGCGCGCACGGCAGGCAGGGCCGTGGGAGTGTGCACGCTGCCGATCTGTCGCAATTGTGCGTGGCTGTCCGCGCTCGCTGGCCGCGGTGTCGGTGAGCGATCGGGTGCGCACACGATCGAATCGGTCGTGAAAATATTCATGGTCCGATCCGAACCGTTGGCGTCGTGTGCGCCGCCTGTACCCAAGCGATTCGAACCGGGACGCGATGCACCGAGTCGAGTACTGTCGGGTGGTCTGACGAGAGTTCAGGGCATGAGGCACAGACACGGACCCGCAGCGGATGCGCGACGAATTCGATCGATCCTGGTGTTGCTGACCTTGGCAGTATCTGCCGGGAGTCCGTTCGCGCAGGGCCAGGATCTCGATACCTTCCTCGATGCCGAGACCATCGCGCTCGCCGAAGGCTACGACAAGCGGCTTCGGTACGCACCGAGTGCGGTCATCGTCTTCGACGAGCAGGACATCGAACGCACCGGCGCGCTGAACCTCGCCGAGCTCCTCGAACGCGTCGTCGGGATTCATGTCAGTCGGAAGAGCTTCGGGTCCTCGGCCGATCAGTTCGTTCGCGGGCTCGATGGCAATCTGCTCGTCCTGCACAACGGCATCGAGATCGCCAAGCAGCTGCCGGAACTGCTGACGATGCCGCTGGTCGACCTCGAGCGCGTCGAGGTGGTCAAGGGCAGTCACTACCCTCCCTACGGCGAATCCGCTTCATTCGGAACGGTAAACCTTGTCACGAAGAGGCCCGTCGACGACGAACTCGCCGGCGGCGTGCGGGGTGGAACGCTGGACACTCGTCAAGGATGGATAAGGGTGTCCGATGTCCTCGGTTCTATCGGCTACTCGGCGTACGTCTCTCACCTTGCCACCACGACGACCGAAGGCGAGATCGCCGTGGACAGACAGACGCCTCTCGATCAGGCGCTCGGCACCGAGGCGTCCCTCGCCCCCGGGGAAGGCTTCTTCGATTCCGAGGTCGTCGACGCGCGGCTGACCCTCGAGCTCGGTCGCCACTGGACGTTCCGCCAGTTCGTCAATCAACGGACGATGGGAACCGGGGTCGGTCTCGCCCAGGCGCTCGATCCGTTCGGGGAGGAGCGGGTGGCGAGGTACACCTCCGACCTGCGGTTCGAGAGTCCGCTCGGCGACGGCGTGCTCGAGACACGCTTCACCTACAACCGAACGGAGGCCGAATACGTCGATACAAGGCTCTTGCCGCCGGGAACCCTGGGCGGGCTCTTTCCCGACGGGGTGACTCAGTCGTACGGGCAGAGCGGACAGCAGGTGTTCGGCGAGGCGCTCTACCGTGTCGTGCTCGGGCGACACACGCTCGATGTCGGCGCCGGCGCGCGCTGGGGTGAGGTGGACAACGATTTCGACCGTCGCAACTACGTCTTCGAAGTGGGTAACGACATCCCGACCCCACTGGGCGAGACCGTCGACTTCACGGACACCGCTCCGCTGTTTCGCGACGACTACTCGGTGACCGAGCAACACTTGATCGTGCGCGACGAGGTGCGTCTGAGCAACTCGCTCTCGTTCAACATCGGCGCCCGTCTCGACTACGCCAGCGACCGAGGAACGTTCCTCAACCCCCGGCTTGGAGTGGACTGGGTCGCAGGGCAGTACACGAACGTGTTCCTGCTCTACGGCGAGTCGGGCTCGTCCGCTTCCGAGATTCAGCAGACGAGCAACGGACTGTTCTCTCCGCTCGGCAACGAGAATCTCGAGCGCGCCAGAACACGGATTCTTGAGCTCGCGTTCGATCATCGGTTCGGCAACGGCGTCCTGCTGTCCTCGAACGCCTACACCTATCAACAGATCGATTCGATCGGTGTGGTGTCGGACGACGATGTCCCGATCGGCACGCGGTTCGCGAACCTCGACGAGGACGAGACAGGGTCGGGAGTCGAGGGGCGGCTAGACTGGCGCGTAAACGACGTGCTCGACATCGCCGTCGGAGCGGCCTATCAGGAGCGCGACTCGAGTGATCTCGATAACGCTGGTGCTCCGTCCTTCCAGCCGTATGCGGAGGCTAACCTCGGCTCCGCCGTGGGTTGGCACCTCAACGTGGCGGCCATCGGGGTCGCCGGACGCGAACGCGCGGCGGACGATGATCGATCGGAGCTCGACGACTACACCCTCGTGAACCTCGCCCTCACGCGGCGGGACTTCTTGCTCGACGGGGTCGACCTGTCGTTCAGCGCACAAAACCTCTTCGATGCCGATGCGCGAGAGGATATCTCCGAGGCGATCGTCTTCGATCTGCCGATCTACCCGCAGCGGTTCCTGCTCGGCATCCGCTACCAGGGGGGCTAGCTTGCCGACGGCGGCGGATGTTCAGGAACCGGGTGCGGCGAGAAGCAGGACGTTGCCGGTGTTGAGCGCGACGTGCGCGAGCATCGCGGTCTCGATCCGAGCGGACTTGAGATAGACGTAGCCGTAGACGAAGCCGGCGAGCGTCGCGAGAAGCCCGAACTGCCACCCGCCCGGCAGGTGGACCGCACCGAACAGGACGCTCGCGGTCAGCAGCGCGTACCAGCGGGCCCGCTCGCCCCGATAGAGTCTTTCCAGTCCGGACTGGATAACCTGCCGGAAGAGCATCTCCTCGGCAACGACGGTGAAGAAGAGGTTGCGCACGAACAGGACGATCACGAGGGGAAGGAGCGACGGCGAGAGGGACATCGGGTCGAGCACGACGTAACCGAGCACGATGCCCACGACGTAGACGCCGCCGATGCCGACCAGTATGGGCAGAGCCACGTTCGTCAGTGCCTTGCCGAGTCCCGTGAAGTTCACGCTGAGCCGATCTCGGTAGGCCAGCAGGAGAAACAGCCCGACGAGCGGCTTGTCGGCCGTGAAGCCGACACCGTCCCAGTTGGGTTGACCGACTATCGCGAGATCCGTCAGTACCCGCACCTGCTCGAACCCGGGTGCCAGATGAACGCCCAGCACCAACGCGCCGACGATCAGCAGCATGCTCGCCACGAAGCGCGATCGGCGGGTCGACGCCTGCGCGAAGAACCAGACGATCACCGCGTAAAGCGAGCCGGACACCAATGCCGCCGCCGTCAGCCATCCGCTGATCAATCCAGACAACACGAACAGCGCGAACGGCAGCGTCCACAGGTAGGCCGGCCTCATCCAGGCAGCGACGATCGCGGTGGCCAGGCACGCAATCGACACCATCTCCAAGCTCATTCTCGATCCGTACCAACGGGAACGCCGGCAGCCTACCAACATCCCGACTCTGACGGATTGGGCTCCCGTCGGGCACATCGCACGCTCCAGTGAACGCTCTCGAACGCAATCTTTCCGATCGGTATCGTATCGGCCCGGGGTCAGCGTTCCGCTGCCGTCTGGTGTTCGCCGCCGGTGGGGTATGCCGGACAGTCGTGCGTCGGATGGGGGTACCGTTGCAGCGAGCGACAAGACAGCGATGGTGGTCGTGAAATGTCGGGCGGAGCGGTGTGTCCAGACGCTTCGAGGCATGGTAAAACCGAGGCGTCGACACATCCCAATCGCCTGCGAGGTCATCCATGGCGAAGGTACTCGTACAACGATCGCACGATGTCCGGTTCGCCGACGTCCTGTCCACCCTCGACGAGTCGTTCGAGTGCGTCGTCGCCGCCGATCCTGCGCTCGGAAAGGCGATCGAGAACCATCGCCAGGAGATCGCCGCGTTCGTCTTGTTCCATTCGACCGAGTGGACTACCCGAGCGGCTGCGCTCCTGCTCGACGAGCGCTTCAACGCGCCGACGACACCGATGGCCTACCTCGGTCCTTGCGGAGAGGAGACGCGTTTGCCCTACGGAATCACGCCGCTCGACAGCACGTCGCTTTCCGAGCTCGTCACCTTCCTGTCGCGTCCGAGACGCGCGCGTGTGCTTGTCGTCGAGGACGATGACGGCATTCGAGACGTGTTGCGGTTGTCGTTGTCGAAGCATTTCGACGTGCAGACCGCGGCGGACGGTGCGGAGGCGCTCGAGCATCTCGCGGACACCGTGTACGAAGCGGTCGTGCTCGACGTGATGTTGCCTCGGGTCGGTGGTGACGAGCTATTCCGTCATCTTCGACAGACCGCGTCCGAGACCGCCGTGTTGGTGATCACCGCCTACGACACCGAGGAGCGGGAACTCGACTTCGCTTTCCGTGGCGCTGATGGTTACCTCGCGAAACCGTTCGACAGCAACCGCGCGTTTCGACGGAAACTCGTGGAGGCGTTGCGCCATCGTCGCGAGCACGCGATCGATGATGCTCGTGTCGGTCAGACGAGCGAGGCGGGCAATGCGTGGCGTGCGTACCGCCAGCGAATGCGCGCCTATGCCTGAGCGGCCGGGTTCGTGGAGAGATCCGTTTCCGGGACGCGGACCTCGAAGTGTGCACCGACCCCTGTCGGTCCGAGCGTGATCGTGCCGCCGAGATGATCGATCCACGTCTTGGTCAGGGCGAGTCCGATGCCCATGCCTTTCGGGCCTGGACGATCGTTGGCCGAGAGGCGGAAGTGCGGTTCGAAGACGCTCTCGCGTTCGGCCTCGGATACACCCGGCCCCGTATCGGACACACTCAGGTGCAACGATGCCTCGGTGACGCTGCAACGGATGGTGACGTGCCCGCCGACACAGTAGCGGTGAGCGTTCGACAGGAGGTTGTCGACGACATGCCGCAGAAGTCGCTCGGCAGTCACCATCGATCGCCGGCCGGTGTAGTGGAAGTCGAGCGTGTTGCCGGACGCGCCCTGCATCACCGAACTCGCTTCGATCGCGCTCTCGAGGAGAGCTCGAACATCCACGCGCTTGTGGTCGATGCGAGAGAGGTCGTTCGAGGAGATCGAGTACTGCAGCAGCGTGTTCACCTCCTCGGCGAGCGTTCGCCCGTACGCCTGGGCACTCGAGGTCACGTGACGAAGAACGTCCAGATCCGGAGAAGGGCTCTCGAGCTCTTCGACGGCATGGTCGAGGTATCCGACGTTCGCGGTTAGCGGAGTCTTCAGGTCGTGGGACAGGTTCATGATCAGCGAGGATCTGACCGCTTCTGCCATGCTCTTCTGCTCGAGTGCTGACGCGAGATCGTGCGTCCGCTCGCGAATGCGACGTTCGAGTTCCTCGTTGTGCTGGTCGACCCTCCTGACAAGTGTGTTGAAGCTCTGCTGCACGGCGTCGAACTCGCGAATACCCGTATCGCGGCTTACCGCTCGGAGCGCGCCGCGTTCGGGGTCGACCGACTGCATGTCCACGCTGAGCCGGGTGACCAGACGCGTGGCGCGACGCGCGGACCGGATGGAGACCGCGAGCAGGGCGAGAGTGACGGCGGCGATGCCGAAGATGACCAGGTAGAGCACCCGGTCGATCATCCCCGTGAACCCCTCGTCGACGATGGCGACATGAAGCAGCGCGTCGGTGGGGCTGTCTGCCGCTTCGTCGTCCAGATCGATACGAAGGAGCAGGTGTGCCTGGTCTCCAACCACCCGCACCCGACCGGCCGAGGTGTACGCCTCGGCTGGCGCCGCCCAGTTGCTCATCCCCTGCTCCTGCAGTGGCTGCGCGTCCCGGTCGAGGAGCGCGACGCTGTGCATCCACGGGAGTCCGGCAAGATCCTCCAGATAGTCGCCCATCGTGACCGGGTCCTGCACGAGCAGCACGTAGCGGATGTCCTCCCGCACGAAGCGGCCCAGACCCTGCAGGTAGTCCTCGGCGAGTCGTTCGACGAGCATCGGGCGAACCAGCAGTAGGATCGCCACCGTCAGCAGCAGGTTCAGCGCGGCGATGGCCACGAGCCCGCGCGTGACCTTCGACTGGTAGGTGGGGAGAGCAGCGACCATCAGTCGATGATGATGTCGACGCGACCGGTACGGTCGAGATCGGTCGGCAGGCGCCGCCCGACGTGCTCGAGCGCGCGCCGGTTGAACACGCGCTGGACGGTCTCGGCGCCGAGCAGGGGGTGGGGTGTGTACCCCGGGTCATCGATCAGCTGCTCGACCGATCGGACCAGAAGTGCCCCGTAGGCGGACAGATTCGGTATGAAGCCGATCGCGACGCCGCGGCGGGCGTAGCTCGGGATGGTGGAGACGACGAGCAGGTCCCCACGCCAGGCGTTCTCCATCAGGTACCGGTAGGTGCCGCTCCTGTCGAGATGCTGATCGTTGACGATCCAGAGAGCGTCTTCCGAGCCCTCTGCGCTCTCGAGAGCCTCGAACCATGCGCGCGCGGTCGCACGCTCACCGCCTGCGAAGGCGACGTTCTTGATGGCGACCTCGTCGAGCGCGAGCAGGGTTGTAACCTCCGGTGTCGTGACAGCCTCGGGTGGGAGAACGGTCAGGATCCGGGTGATCGGTGGACCGGTTTTCCGGATCTGCTCGAGAACATACCCGGGATCGATGTTCAGCGAGATGTGCGGCAGGCTCGGGGTATCGCTCGCCACTCCGGTGAACCCCCCGAGCAGGACCGGAACGTCACCGACGACGGTATCGAGTCCCTCGAGCAGCTCCTTGCCGAGCAGGATCACGGCGTCATGGGTCGAGCTGGCGGCCTCGATCCGGAGTGGCAACTCGGTGGACGTCACGGCGCGCACGTCGACGTCGTCTGCGGCATTCCGGATGCCGCCGACGATCGCTTCGAGAACAGTCGAGGGATCGTCGATCGGTACGAGGACAAGCGTCGCGGCGCGTGCCGACGGCAGCCCGGCCAGCGTGCAAACGAGGACGATCCGCAGCGCTCGTCGAGACAGGATCGTCATGTCAAGCCGCTGAGCCGTTCTACGGCGAGCGTGTGGAAGCGAGTAGCTTGATCAGGCTCGATCGGTCGGACAGGCGGCGAGCGCGCTTGTAGAAGGTCGTGGTGAGAAGGCCTGCGGCATGGCTCGCGGCTTCCACGACGGGACTGTGCGCGCGCAGCTTCGACATGATCTGCCGCTCCACCTCGTCGAGAATGCTGTCCATGGAGAGACGTTGGTAGACCTCGATTAGTTCACCGAGCGTGTCGTCCGGCGAAGATTCGTCGGGGGCGGTTTCCATGAACAGCTTACGTGCGGCGCACGGGTCGCGTCCGGACCGAGCGTGAATCCGCTGGATCGACGTGACGGAGTAGTAGGCGACGGTCCCGCTTCGATGACTGTGCCAGGCGGCCGCCCAGTAGGCGAGAAGGTGTGCATCGGCATCGCGCTCATCCCATCCGCCTAAGGAAAGCGCCAGCCTGTCGTCCGTTGTGACCGACTCTCCGTGAGCGTCGCCGATGCGGACGACCATCAGGGGGCAATGCCGCTCTCGGGTCACCGCGCCGTCGATCAGGGCCGACAGCTCGGCCGCCGGGAGAGCGTCGTCGCTGACGACGTTGAATCGATCGGTAGCGAGCAGCTCCGGGGCAAAGCGCGAGGCGTCGACGTAGGTCGGTGCGATGCTCTCCGGCATCGACCCGAACAGGAACTCGAGTAGGGCGGTTCGGTAGTCGCCGCTCGGGACGGTGACGATGCACGAGCGTCGGTCTAGCACGGCGTTGACCAGCTGCGCCATCGCGCGGCGGTGATCCTGGTCGATCGACAGGAGCTCGGGGAATCCGAATGCGCCCACGGAGTACGACAGATCCCGGATCAGCAGCAACGCCTTCACGTGCCACAAGAACGTCTCGGTGTCCGGCGCGCGGAGGGTGAGCGCGTCGCGCCGGGAGAGAGCGTCCGGCAACCGTGGCGCCAGCGGCGTCTCCGCTGGCAGGCAGAAGAGGTAGGCGGGCTCGGCAGAGAGCCGGTCCGGCGCGTCCAGGAGATCGATCGGTAGGCGATCGAAGACCACCAAGTCGGCCGACTCTCCGGAGTGGTCACGCTCGTGGATCAGGCCGGGGTAGCTTCGCTCAAGCGCTTCGAACCGCTCGTCCTTGTGGCCGACGAACCGGATGGTGGGCATGAGGTAGCGAGCGACGTCGTCGGCAAACGTCTCGATCGATCCGACCACGTTCGGCGGCGTCACCGTCACATCGCTCAAGGCGCTCACCCGACTGGTCCGAAGTGATCGGAAGAGAGCGGGCAACGGTTCGCGCGCTCTAGGAGCAACGTTCTTTGCTGGAGGTCAACCACGGAAGAGCCCGGGACATCGGTCCCTTTCTAAGGTGCAACATTCGTGTCTTGTGGTCAGTGCCATTTGTGGTAGTTTCATTTATGCCAAAAGTGGTACATCGTCTGTTTGGTAGTCCGTCGTTGCCGGGAAAACGTGCCATCTGCCGTGAAGACACGCTGGCCGCAGAACCGACTTCGACGTGTCGAACGATACCGATACTAGTCAACGCACCGGGATGCTCTGCCGCATGAGCCTTCTGCTTCCCCACCGATTTCGGACGCCGACCGGCTACGTGCTGCTCGTCGTCGCACTGGCGACGAGTTTGCTCGGCGGTCTCGTCACGGTGACGCAGACGCTCGCCGACGCCTTCGACTACGCCGACAGTCTCGGCCGGACTGCCATCGGACCGCTCTACCCGCCATTCCGCGCGTTCGGCTGGTCATCGAGTGCATTCGGAGCCTATCCGGAGACCGTCGGCTTGGCGTGGAGCGGGGGCGCGGTGGCGGCGGTCGCACTGTTCGTCGGTCTCTGCGCGCTCTTCTCGGTGTGCCTGCGGTCGCCGTCGGTCCAGGACGACGGCCACGGATCGTCGCGATGGGCACAGCGCGACGATCTCGTCGAGGCAGGGCTCCTCGACGGGCCACGCTCGAGGACTTCGCTGATCGTGGCCGGCTGGCAGACAAGACCGGGCAAGAAGGACTCGCCCGTCGAGTATCTCGTGCACAGCGGCCCCGAATCCATGATCGTCTTCGGTGGTTCGGGCTCGGCCAAATCGGTCGCGGTCATCATTCCGGGCCTCCTGAGCTACGAGTCGAGCGCCTTCGTTCACGACGTCAAGGGTGAGCTCTGGACGAAGACGGCAGGCTACCGCCGAGAGGTGCTCGGACATCGCGTTCTTCGGCACGACCCGTCATCGACCGATCCGGGCAACGCCGCCATCAACCCGTTCGCGGAGATCGACGTTCGCGCGCCGACGGCCGTACGCGGCGTGCAGATGATCGTCGAGTACCTGGTCCCGCCAGCCTCAAGTCGAGGGAGCGAGGGCGGGAACGCTCAGCACTTCGTCGAATCGGCGCGCTCGCTCGGCATCGGCGTGATTCTGTGCGAGATGTCGAGAGCAGCGCTCGAGGACGGCGAGGCGACGATTCCCGGCGTGTTGTCCGTGATCACCGATCCCGAGCAGCCGTTCCGCAAGTACCTTCGGGACGTCATGCAGACGTTCGAGGGTCTGACCGCGTCGGTCGATCGGGTCGTGCGCGAGACGGCCTCCGAGATGCTCGGTCGCGACGAGCGCGAGTTCTCCTCGGTCCTCTCGTCTTTGGTGACGCCGTTGACGAAGTTTCGCGATCCCATTCTCGCCAACGCCGTCTCTAGAAGCGATTTTCGCATTCTCGATCTCGTCGACGGGGACGACCCGGTGGATCTCTACCTGACGATTCGCCCAGCCGATCGCCATCGGCTCAAGCACTATCGTGGTTTGCTGATCAACCTTCTGTTCCAGAAGCTCCTCGACACGACCGACGAGCTCGAAATCGCTGCCCGCCATCCGCTCTGGGCGTGCCTCGACGAGTTCACGAGCCTGCCGCCGCTTCCCGTCGTGCAGGAGTCTATGGATGTCATGCGGAGCTACAAGATCAAGGCAACGCTCGGGGTGCAGGACCTCGAGACGTTGGCCGAGCTCTACGGCGAATCCGAGCGGTTCACGTCCAACAGCAAGGTGCGGGTCGGCTACACCCCGTCCAAGCCGAAGACGGCGCAGTACTTCTCGACAGAGACCGGGACGACGACGGTGCGCGAGCGCACGCGAAGCTCGCAGCAGAAGTGGCGTGCGCTCGTGCCCGAATCGACGTCGACCGGGGAGTCGCTTCACGCCCGTCCGTTGATGACGCCGGACGAGGTGCAGCGCCTCCGCGTCCCGCGTCTCGACGCCGACGATCGCATGATCGAGCCAGGGGAGGCGCTCGTCTTCACGCGGGGCTGCTACCCGATTCGAGGTGTCCAGACGCCGTACTTCATGGACCAGGAGATGCTCGCCCGTGCCAGCTACCCGCCCCCGAGTCGTTCCGACGTCGTCGTCCCAGGCCGGGCCGCGCTTCGTGTGGTTCCTGATGGGGAACCTCGCCGTGCTGTACGGGCTTCTTGAGGTGGCCGGCGTGCGCCTCAACGTCACCGACAGCTACCCGAAGGGCTTCTACGTCGTCGAGGACGGCGCGTTCGGTGCCGGCGACCTGGTCGAGGCCTGTCTGCCGGAAGCGGCGGCGACGCTCGCGCTCGAACGCCACTATCTCGGCCGGGGAGGCCCGTGCCACGGGGTGGGCACGGTGCTCAAGCGCGTTGCTGCCGTCGCCGGCGACACGGTGGCCATCACCGACCGGGTCGTGGTGCTGAACGGCGAGGTGCTCGAGGACGCACCGGTCCTTCGGGCGGATGCCGCGGGGCGGGCGCTCGAGCCCGCGGCCAGCGGGACGATCGCGAGAGACCACGTGTGGCTCCTCTCGACGCACGTCACGACGAGCTTCGACAGCCGCTACTTCGGCGAGGTGCCGGCGTCGGCGGTGATCAGACGGATGCGGCCGCTGTGGACGTTCTGATCCGCCACGCCATCGGAGCGACCGCGGGCGCCGCGTTCGCCGTCGGCCCGCCGCTCGCCCAACTCGGCGCCCTCGTGCTGTTCCCGCTCGCCGCTCGTGCGCCGCGCGGACAGGCGGTGACGCTCTGCCTCGCGTACGCCGTCGTCGCCGCGCTTCCAGCCCTCGAAGCCGCCTGGCACGCCTCGACGAACGTCTCGTGGTCGCTCGGGGTGTACGCCGTGCCGGTAGCGCTGTACACGCTCTTCGTCGGCGGCGCGCTCACCTCGCGCTCGACGGGACGCCCGGCGTGGGTCGTGGTCTCGATCGTCGCGCTCTCGGTACCGCCACTCGGGAGCGTGTCGCTCCTCTCGCCGCTCCCGCTGGCGGGTGTGCTCTTTCCTGGGCTCGGCGACGCGGGCCTAGTGCTGCTTCTGATCGGGATCGGCATGACCACGGTTCGAGGTCGCGGGCTGCAGGCGTCGCTCCTCGGCAGCGCGCTGCTCGCCGGTGCCGCCCACGCGTCGGCGGAATCGCTTCCGGCCCGCGCGAGTGTCGGCCTCGATACCGCTCGCGGCGTGCCGACGACGCTCGAGGAGGCGATGCTGCGATCGTTCTTCCGCCATGACGAGCTCGACCGGATCGAGGCCTCGGGCGCGACACGTGCGCTTCTGCCCGAGTCCGCCTTCGGCGTCTGGCAGATGGAGGACGGCGCGGCGTTCAATCGAACCGCCGCGTCCGTCATCGGGGGCGCTCGTCACCCCGTGGGCGGCGGACGCGTCGTGAACGTGCTCGTCGACGGCAGGACGGGGGAGATCCTGTACGCGCAGCGCTCTCCGGTGCCGGTGGTCCCGGGAGATGCAAGCAAGGCTGTTCCGGCCGCCGCGGCGGGGCTCGACGAAGGGCCGCTGCCGGCGCTCCTTTGCATCGAGATCGCCAACCCGTGGGTGTCGTGGGCAACGGCGCGACGGAGTACGTCCGAGCTCCTCTGGGCGGCCAACCTCGGATGGTCGCGGAGCGCAGGGCTCGAGGATCGGTTGCGGACGAATGTCTCGCACTGGGCACGCCTCTACGCGCTCGAGCCCCTGATCGCGGTGAACCGTCGTGTTTGAGCTCGCATTCGTGGCCAGCTGTCTGGTGCTCGGCGCGGATCCCGCGCTGATGATGGCCATCATCGAGCAAGAGTCATCGAACGAGGTGTCCGCCTTCAACGTGAACCGCTGGGACGGAAACCGTTTCGCGAGCGAGGACGTTCGGGAGGCGGCGATCGCCGCGCGCACGTTCGTTCGCCATGGCTACACGGTCGACGTCGGGTTGATGGGCATCAATTCGGA
>JAUKWC010036277.1:20694-55972 GCA_032356245.1 Endocladia muricata
GAGGCGGCGATCGCCGCGCGCACGTTCGTTCGCCATGGCTACACGGTCGACGTCGGGTTGATGGGCATCAATTCGGAGAATCTGGTGCGCCTCGAGACGACAATTGAGGAGGCGTTCGAGCCGTGTCCGAACATCCGCCTCGGCGAGCGCATCTTCCTGGAGGGCCTGGCGGCCGCTCGACGGCTCGGGCACGAAGGGGAAGCGGCCGACCGCGTCGCGCTCAGCCTCTACAACACGGGGTCGGCTACGCGGGGGTTCGCCAACGGCTACGTCGACAGCGTCCAGGCGCGTCTGAAGAAGTACCGGGCCCGCGAGGCGGCCACCTCAACGATGGCGGTACCGTGGGGCGACGAGAGCGTGTCGAAGGCGCTCGTGCCGAGTAGAACCGGCATGAGCGTCGCCTGGCCGGCGCCGAACACGGCTTCCGACGCGGAGGGCGCCCGATGACGAGTATGCCGGACACCCTCGCGCGGGAACCCCTCACCGAGGAGCTCTCGCTCGGTCAGCGTCGCCTTCGGGAGAAGATGTCGCGCGAGCTCCGCCTCCTCGAGCGCTATCTCGAGGACGATCTGGTCCAGGAGATCATCGTCAACCCGGACGGGCTGGTGTTCGTCGATCGGGCCGGAGAGACGCGGCGTGAAGTTGGCGTGATGCCCGAGTCGGTGCGCGAGAACTTCCTCGCCACCGTCGCGACGTCGTTGAACACCAAGATCGATCATCGCCAGCCGACCATCGACGGGCGGCTCCTGCTCGACGGGAGCCGCGTCAGCGGAGAGATCCCGCCGGTGGTGACGGCCGCGAGTTTCCGGATCCGAAAGCACGCCAAGCTGGTCAAGCCGCTCGAGTACTTCGTCGAGACCGACGTGATGAGCGCCGAGCAGTTCGCGCTGATCGACGAGGCGATCCTCGCCAAGAGAAACATCATCGTGGTCGGCTCGACGGCGAGCGGCAAGACATTCCTCGCCAACTCCCTCCTGCACCGTATCGCCGTTCTGTGCCCCGAGGATCGGGTCCTGACCATCGAGGACACGCCTGAGCTCAAGGTGAGCTCGACCGACTACACGAGCTGGGTGGTGTCGGACGCAGCTCCGATGCAGTCGATGCTCCATCGTGCGCTCCGGGCGACCCCCGATCGGATCGTCGTCGGCGAGGTGCGCGGAGCGGAGGCCTACCAGCTCGCGAAGATGTGGAACACCGGACACGGTGGCGGGATCGCGACGATCCACTCCGACAAGGGACCGCTCGACGGGCTGAGCCGTCTCGAGCAGTGCTGCGTGGAGAGCCCCGAGTTCCAGGGCATGGGCGAGAAGTGGATTCGCGCGCTCGTCGGCGACGTGGCACATGTGCTGGTGAACCTCGTCAAGCGCCGTGGTGATCGCCGGATCGAGAGCATCGTCTTCGTCGATGGCTACGACAAGACGCGTGAGCAGTACGACATCAACGTGGTATCCAACGAAAGGGTCGAGAGCGAATGAACAGGAACAAACGGGTATGGAGCGCGGTGGCCGTGACGGCACTGCCGCTGTTGTTGAACGTGGCGATGGCGGCCGACGGGGGAGGGGGCGATGACGCGCTCTTCGCCGATACCGATACCTTGCTGACGAGCCTGGCGGACTTCATCACCGGCCCCTTCGCCGCCGCGGTCTC
Source organism: Endocladia muricata (assembly GCA_032356245.1). NCBI lineage: Eukaryota > Rhodophyta > Florideophyceae > Gigartinales > Endocladiaceae > Endocladia > Endocladia muricata. The sequence goes on from JAUKWC010036277.1 coordinate 22,342, forward strand.
GCTGATCGCGTTCGTGATCGCCGGGGCCGTCTTGATCTTTGGAAACGATCTCAGCCGCTTCGGGCAGACGATCTTCTACGTGATCCTGGTCATCTCCCTGATCGTCTTCGCTTCGAACATCATCGACGGCATCATTACCGACGGGGCAACGTTCAGCGGGGCGGCGCGCGAGCTGATGGCGACGAGTGCCTTGATCGCGATGGCCGCACTCCTCGCGCTGGTCCAGACGACGGTGTTGGGACGCCTCGAACGGCGGCGGCGTCAGCACGCTCGAGCCTGACGGACGAGCGAAGGTCGGGGGCATGATCGGTGTCCCCGACCCTTCACCGACGAGAGCCCCTACACCATGGTCGAACCTGCCCGACACCCCCTCCGGAAGTCGCTCTTTCGCGACAACACCGTGCTCGGCGCTGAGCGCATCCCGGGGCTGCTCGTGATGCTCTTCGCCGGCGCCCTCGTGTTCGCCGGCATGCAGTGGTGGTCGACGATCGCAGGCATCGTCTTCTGCGTCTGCGGGATGTGGATTCTCCGGCGGGCCTACCGGGTGCACCCGAAGATGACGAGGATCTACGTCCAGTTCGCGCGGCTCTCGCGCTACTACCCCGCGCGTCGCCGCGTGCCTCCGCCGCTCGACCATCGCGAGCTGCCGATTGCGGAGCGGAGATAAATCGATGGGCATGCTCAAGAACCTGATGTTCAGGGAGGACGAGCGAAGCTTCGTCGAGCTCATGCAGTTCGCCCGGTACAAGGACTTCGACGCGGGCATCATCGAGTGCAAGGACGGCGAGTACATGATCGCCTGGAAGTACACCGGCATCGACTACGAGTCCGCCTCCCAGGCTGTGCTGAATTACGTCTCCTACCGTCTGAACGCGATTTTTCACGGGCTCGAGACGGGCTGGGCGATGTGGATGGAGGCGCTCCGGCTCGAGACCGATACCTACCCCGATCCGGCCGACTGCCACTTCCCCGACCCGATCAGCCGCATGATCGACGACGAGCGGCGCACGGCCGTTCAGGAGCAGACCGCGCACTACGAGACCTCGGCGTTCATCGTGCTGATGTACCGTCCTCCCTCGCGGGCGACGCGCCGGCTCGCCGAGACGATGTTCGAGGACGATGTCGATGTCGGTCGACTGACGATCGAGGAGCGTAGCTACGCGCACTTCCTCGCTCAGGTGCAGCGCTTCGAGGGGACGTTCGGCAAGCAGTTTCCGCTCGTGCAGCTGCAGTCCTACAAGGACGACGTAGGTCACGTCTACTGCAACTTCGCCCGTCTTCTGCACTACTGCGCGACCGGTATCATGCGTCCGGTTCGGGTGCCTGATCCCGCGATCACGCTCGATTGCCTGATCGCGGGACAGGACTTCTACCCGAGCTTCACGCCGCGGGTGGGGGATCAGTTCGTCGGCGTGGTGAGCATCGAGGGCGTGCAGTCGGCCGACACGACACCGGCCATGCTCGGACAGTTCGACGACTTCCCGCTTCGCTACCGCTGGAGCACACGATTCCTTTTCCAGAACCGCCAGACCTCGCTCGAGCGGCTGGGTAGCTACCGGCGAAAATGGCAGCAGAAGACCACCTCGTTCAAGGACCAGGTGACCCAGAACCCCAACCCGCGAGTCAACCTCGATGCGGGCCGCATGGTCGTCGACGCCGACGAGGCGTTTGCGGATATCTCGAGTGGGGAGGTCAATCAGGGGTTCTACACCTCCGTGTTCGTGCTGTACTCGGCGAACCGGGACGAGCTCGAGGCGGCACTCGAGTTCTTCCGCAACAGCCTCGACAGCGCCGGATTCGGCGCCCGAGTCGAGCGCGTGAACGCGACGCACGCCTTTCTCGGCTCGATCCCGGGGAACGCGTACACGAACATCACGCGGATGCCGATCAGCACGGCGAACCTCGCCGATCTCGTACCCGTCGCCTCGGCCTGGCCCGGAGAGCAGTACGCACCGTGCCCTTTCTACCCACCGAAGAGCCCGCCGCTGATCCAGGCGGAGACGCGAGGGTCGACGCCGTTCCGCGTGAATTTGCACGTAGATGACGTCGGGCACACGTTCATCGCGGGTCCCACCGGCTCGGGCAAGTCGACCAAGCTCGCGGTCATCGCTGCACAGTTTCGGAAGTACCGGGACGCGCAGATGTTCCTCTTCGACAAGGGCATGTCGATGTTCGCCATCACGCGCGGCCTCGGCGGCAACCACTTCGAGCTCGGCGCGGACGAGGGGGTAGGTGGGCACGCTGTACCCCACCTGATGCCGCTCCGCGAAGTCGATACGCCCTCGCAGTTCCAGTGGGCGAACGGGTGGGTGACGAACTTGCTGGAGCTCCAGAACGTCCCGATCACGCCATCGGTCCGGATCGCCGTTCAGACAGCGCTGAAACGGCTCACCGTGGTCGAGCCTCAGCACCGGACGCTCTCCGAGTTCGTGAGCAACCTTCAGGACGTGGAGCTTCGAGAGGCGCTGCAGTTCTACACGGTCGACGGGGCGGCGGGGTTCATCCTCGACGGCGCGAGCGACGGGACGCCGTTCGGCACGGCGAACTGCTTCGAGCTCGGCGAGCTGATGGAGCTCGGCGAGGCCATCGTACTGCCGGTGATCCTCTACCTGTTCCGCCAGATCGAGCGCGCGCTCACCGGCGTGCCGACACTTCTCATTCTCGACGAGGTGTGGCTCCTGTTCGAGCATGCGGTGTTCCGCGAGCGCATCCGCGCCTGGCTCAAAACGCTCCGGAAGGCGAACTGTGCTGTCGTCATGGCCACGCAGTCGATCTCGGACGCCGAGCGAAGCGGCATCATCGACGTGATCATCGAGAGCTGCGCGACGAAGATCCTGCTCCCGCACCCCTCGATCGCCGATGAATCGCACCGGCACTTCTACGAGAAGACGCTCGGGCTGAACGACAAGGAGATCGAGCTGCTCGCGACCGGGGAGCCGAAGCGTCAGTACTTCTACAAGTCGGTGAAAGGGAGTCGTCTGTTCGAGCTGAACCTGCGCCCTAAGACGTTGGCGTTCGTCGGCACGAGCTCCCCCGAGGACATCGCCGAGCTCAAGCGCACGATGGCTGACTTCCCCGACGACTGGAGAGACCGATGGGTAGAACGATGCGCAGCGTGAGGTCAGTGACGACGGTGCTCTGCCTCGGTGCATTCGCGCCGAGCGTATCGGCGGAATGCATCAGTCGTCTGCTCACGCCCAACGAGTGCAACTACTGGAAGGAGAAGCGCCAGCTGATCTACACACAGCCGGCAACCAAGTTCTACTCGGTTGAGAAGACCGACCGGTTGCTGGGCGAGATGGAGACCTTCTACCAGAACTACCTCCAGAGCGTGAAGGTGACAGGAGACGACGCGATCGCCGACGGGCGCGCAGCGGCCGCGGCGGTGCTCGGCGAGGCGATCGACATCGATGCGGCGATGCAGGCGCTGATGGCGGCGAACGATCCGTACTTCCTGAAGACGATCTACGACGTTGAGTGCACGGCGTTCTGGCTGGTCGCCGCCGGCGAGACGTGCCCGGGAACGGATGACCTGCCGATCGATCCTGAGCGCATGGCGGCGCTTCGCGCCATGCTCGAGAAGATCGAGGCGATCGCGGAGAACCCCTTTCTCGTGCTGGGCGCGGAGTGGGGTGACATTGCCGACGATGTCGGCGAGATCGACGCCGCCTATGACCGGTTGAAGACACTCGGGCGGAACGTTCTGCCCGAGACGTTCGACGCGCGCTACGGGCAAAGCATCCAGAGCCTCGAGGCGCTAATCGCCAACCCGGTCGAGACGGCGGCCGAGTACGGGCGACGCATGCGCGAGGAGGTCTCACCGACGGCTACCGACACGACCAAAGACACGCTCGAGGGCATCGCTGCGATCCGCGGCGAGATGGCTCGCGAGGACATCGACGAGTTGGTCTCGCTGCAGGACAAGAGCGTGAACGAGATCGGGCGAATGCAGGCGATGGAAGTGAGCAACATGATCGCGAGTCAGGGTGCGGAGTCTTGGCTGAAGATCCGCGAGCTCTACGGTGCCACGACGAACATGATGGCGGTGGACCAGGCGGCCGAGCAGTACCGCGACGACATCGCGACGAGCAATTCCCTGAGGTTGCTCGAGGATGATCCGGACGATCTTAACCGGCCAACACTCGACGACGGAGAACGCTTCTGATGAACGAACGCATGATCGTGGCATTCGCTTCTCTACTTCTGCTCATTGGTTGCGGAGGCGGAGGAAGTGGCAGTGGTGCTCCTCCAACAGATGATGCGCAAGGTCCTGCTTGCTCGAACGACTACTACCGGCAGTTGATTGGTACCTACCAAGGTCAGATCACGCGCGCGACGGCACAGGATGACGGCTCGGTGCTCGCACGCTGCGAATGGAGTACAGAGGTTGTGATCCGTCCAAGGAGCTCAGGCCGCTCTTGCGAACTGGTTGCCGATATGACCGCCGAGGTGACCCAGCTCGTCGTACTTCCTGCAGAGGACACCAACGCGTTTCAATGCTTCGGCGATGAGAGCCTGCGGGACCTCGACGATCCGAACGATGATCTTGGAACACCAGCCGAGTTCGCTAGTGTCAGCTTTCCAGTTCTCATCGATCCCGAGAAGAACCTGCAGGTTTCAGGATTCGGTCCGTACTTCGGAGATCAGTCTGCGAGTGTCTTCTACGTGTGGCTTCTAGATGGAACTGCAAGTGCTTTCGACCTTTGGGAAATCGATGACGATGGCTCACTAACATTCATCAACCAGAGCCCAGCCGATACATCTCGTGATAGCGCTGTTCTCCGAAAGGTGGCGCCGTGATGCGCCAAGCCGTACGAATTGGCGCCATTCTGGTGGGCGTCTCGATAGCAAGCACTGCCCCCGCCATTGATATGGCAACAGAGTCAACGCAGGCTGCGACTTTGGGCGTGCTCGAGTTCGTCCGCCAAGCAGAGGAAGCACTCGAAGAGGTTATCGATCAGGTCCGTGATTTCGAGGAGATCGCAGGCCAGAGGCTAGACGAGGTGGACCTTGAAGCTCTTCCAGGCGTCGAAGATCTCGTCGAGCTATTCGACGGTATCGAGGCGGTCATGGAGCAGGGAGAGACACTGACCCGAACCGGCGAGGAACTCGAGCGCATCATGCGCCAGCGCTTCCAGGGATACGAGTTCTACTACGACAAGATCGTCGCCGACGGTGGACTTCTGCGGGAGGACTTCACCCGTCGCTACCGCGAGTGGAGTGAGACGCACCAGGGAACTCTTCAAAACGTGTTGAAGGCGCACAACCTCCGGGCTGCAGACGTGGACACGGCAGCCGAGCGCCTTGCGTTGCTGCAGGAGAAGTCGACGACTGCCGAAGGGCGTATGGAAGCACTCCAGATCGGCCAGCAGATTGCCGTCGAGGAGATCAAGCAACTCGAGAACCTCAAGGGGATCATCGCCGAGCAGTCGGACATGCACGCCTCCTACTTCCTGACGAAGCAGGCGATCGAGGCGCAGTCGGGAGCGACGTCCGAGTACCTCCTCGACCGGTCCGGCGAGACGATTCTCGACGACGGAGAGCGCTTCTGATGAAGCGTGGGGCCCTCCAAACTTGTCCGAGAACGGTCGTCCTGCTCGTCGTGACCGTGGCGGCGGTAGCCGGCATCGGCGACGTGGCCGCACAGGAGATCCCGGAGAACAACGTTTTCGGGCCGACGTTGACCGTCTTTCGGGACTCGATGGCGGGTGTGCAGGGGCGGCTATACGGATTTCTCACGAGCATCTTCGTCGCGCTCGCCACCATCGAGCTCACGTGGGCGATGGCGATGGCGGTGCTGCACGACGAAGGGCTGCAGGGGATCTTTCGCGAGCTGATCTACCGGATCATGTTCATCAGCTTCTTCGCCGTGCTGCTCATGGAGGGCAACGAGACCGTCATCGACATCGTCAACGCGTTCAGAAAGCTCGGTGCCAACGCGTTCGACACCGGGGGCGCGATCGACGAGGACACGCTCGCGACGCTCGCACCCGACGACATGCTCGATCTCGGCTTCTATGCCGCGATCGAGGCCTACAAGGGCGGAAGCTTCTGGTCACCGATCGACAGCACGGCCGTGTTCTTCGCCGCGCTGATCATCCTCGTGGCGATGGTCGTCGTTGCCGTGGCGATGGTCGTCGTGCTGCTCGAGTTCTTCGTCGTCGGCTACGCCGGTTTCGTACTGCTCGCGCTCGGGGGCAGTCGCTGGACCTCGGACTTCGCGGTTGCCTATCTGAAGTACGCCGTGTCGGTCGGCATGAAGCTCTTCGTCCTGCTCGTCATCGCGGGGCTCGGGTACTCGATCATCAGGGAAAGCATCATCGGGGCGGACTACGACAAGCTCTCCCAGCTCTGGGTACTACTCGCGTCCAGCGTCGGTCTCGCCATCCTCTCGTGGACCGTCCCCGGATCGATCCAGGGAATGATCTCGGGGGTGAGCACCGCGGCCGGCCTGTCGCCGAGTCAGGTGCTTCGCACCGGGCAGAAGGCGGCGACAGCGGCCGCCTCCGGCGGAGTGTCAGCCGCCGCGGGGGTGGCCGCCGGAGTGGCGGCGGGTCGCCTCGGCGCCGTGCAGAGCGGGAACACCGGGATCAACGCGATCAAGAACCTCGCCAAGACGGCTGCGGCCGACGTTGGTGCACGAGCAGGCGGGAAGCGGGCCGACGGTTCCGTCTTCCCGAGCCACGGAAAGATGGGTGCCCGGATGGCGTCGAACATGAACCAGGATCGGAAGACGATCACCGATGGGGCGAAGCGCGGTAGCGAAGACACGACAGCGAAAACGGGTACGACCTCATGAAGTCCGACATGCTCGCCGAACAGGAGAACCCCTACGCGGCACTCGCGCACGGGTGGAGTCAGCGGCTGAAGAAGCTCGAGCGCCAGAACGGGGCGCTCGTGATCACGGTGCTCTTCATGGGCCTCGCGCTTACCGCTCTCGGGGCGAGCACGATCTACTTCGCTTTCTTTCGCGCGCCGGCCCCGTACGTGGTCGAGATCGACAAGGACAACCGGGTGACGTTCGGCGGGTACCTCAGCGAGCGTCTCACCGAGCGCGACGACATGGTCCCGTCGGAGCTGATCGATTTCGTGGAGTTCTGGCGCAGCGTGACGCCGGACAACTCGATGCAGCAGAAGCTCGTTCGTCGGCTGCACTGCATGGTGTCCGCCGATTCTCCGGCATACGACGAGATGCGGGAGTACTACACCGACTCGGATTCGGATCCGTTCAAGCGCAACCAGGGCGTCTCGGTCGAGCCCCGCGTGAGGACAATCCTGAAGGTATCCGGGCAGACCTGGACGGTCGAGTGGGAGGAGGTCGCACGCTCGCACTCCGGCGAGCTCCTGGGCGATCCGATCCCGTTCCGGGCGAACGTGATCGTCAGCCGCGGCTCCCCGGACGGCGACTGCAGGCAGAGCAATCCGGCTGGGGTCTACGTGAGCCAGGTCAGTTGGACGAATGCCTCGTGAGCGGGGCGTCAACAAGGGCCGTGCGCCCATGGGAGACGACGATGGTTCGATCCAGCCTCTGCGCCGTTCTCGCCGTCTTCCTCGGCGCGCCGGTGTCGGCCAAGGACCAGACCGATTCGGCCATCGACCTGTCGCGCGGTTGGCAGGAGGGGAACGCGGAGCCGATCGAGGGAGCGGACGGGCGTGTGCTCTACCTGTACGGGCAGTCGCAACCGCAGCTCGTCTGCGCACCGTTCCGGATCTGCGACATCGCGCTTGAGCCCGGGGAGGTCGTGCAGAAGGATGGGGTGAAGGCTGGCGACGGGGCGCGATGGGTCATCGAGCCGTCCCGTGTCGGGGAGGGCACGAACATCGTCGAGCACGTTCTCGTCAAGCCCGAGCAGTCGGGACTTCGCACATCGCTCTTCATCGCGACCAACCGCCGTTCCTACATGATCGAGCTGCTGTCATCCGAGGGCGATTACACCGGGCAGATCGGCTTTGTCTATCAGAATGCGGGAGGCAGCTCTTCCCTCAGCGGCAACATCGAGACGCTGCCCCCTCCTGAACCGATCGTGGTCGCTCAACCGGGCACCGACGATTCGCGTCCTGCGGGCCACCAAGTGCTCGGTGCGAACCTCAACTTCGCCTACGAGATCAGTGGCCCGGCCGTGACGTGGCGTCCGGTCCGCGTCTACGACGACGGTGTCAAGACGTTCGTCGACATGAACCGGGCCGTTGTCGACGCCCGTGAGCTGCCGGTCCTGCTGATCAACGACACCCGCGCGAGGGATTCGATGGTCAACACGCGCTACGCGAACGGGCGCTTCGTGGTCGATCGCCTGTTCGACAACGCGAGCCTCGTCATCGGCAAGGGCTCGCGGCAGAAGCGCGTTCGGATCACCCGGACCGGACGCTCGATACCGCTCACCGATCCGGGCGACCGACCTCAGGTCATCGGGTCGGCGTCGGGGCGCCGCCCGTGAGCGCGCCAACATCGGTCACGCCGCCGGCAGGGCGGGTTTCGCGCGGGCAGCGACTCAGCAAGAAACCCTTGATGGTGGCCGTAGTGTTCATCACTTTCTTTGTCGGCGCACTGGTCGTCGCGGTGACGAGCCGCTACGAGACGTCGGACGGCGAAGGTCAGACGACCGCCGAGCGCGTTTTCGACGCCAACCCGTCTCCCGAGACACGCATCGACTTCCTCGAGGGCAAGCCGTTCGGCATCGTCGATCCCTTGCCCGAGACCAGGGCGGACGAGCCGGCCGTCGCGCGTGCCGAGCCCGTTGGTCGCGACATCGAGGCGCGGATCGCGGAGGAGATCGAGCGACAGCGTGTCGCGAGTCTTGCGGCGGAAAAGGATCGACGCGAGCGACTCATCGAGCGCCAGCTCGCAGCGGCGGAGGCGGCGCTGGTCGCGCCGATGGGTATCGGCGGGTTCGGTGCCGATGCCGAACGCCTGATGGCGAGCGCGGCCGAGTTCGAACCGCCGAGCACTCGAACAGATGCCATGCCGGACGTCATCATTCCAGCCTCGGCCAGCCGCTCGTCAGGCATCCCGTTCGAGCTTGCACAGAGCGCCTCCGCCGACGACATCGCGGCCGCGCGGCGGTTGCTCGAGCAGGAGGCGGGACGACGTGCCGGCGCTGACGCCCGGTCCGACGCGGTCCGCCTGGATCGATTCCGGCTCGACGAATCACTTCGCGCCCCGGAGACGCCCTACGAGCTCAAGACCGGCACGCTCATCCCGGGAATCATGATCAGCGCCATCAACTCGGACCTCCCGGGCAGCATCGTCGCCCAGGTCTCCCAGAACGTGTACGACACCGAGGCCGGGCGCTACATCCTCATCCCCCAGGGAACGCGCCTGTTCGGTCGCTACGACGCTTTCACGCAGCTCGGCCAGGAGCGCCTGCTCGTCATCTGGGAGCGTCTGGTTCTCCCCGACGCTGAGACCTTCGACATCCGCGGCATGCAGGGCTCGGACGATCAGGGACTGTCGGGCTTCGAGGACCGGGTCAACACGCACTTCCTCCGGACGCTCGGCAACGCGTTCCTGCTCTCGGTCGTGACGGCGGCAGGTGATGAGGTGATCGGTGGCGACGACGCGGACACCAACCTCATCCTCAACATCCAGAACGAGTTCGGCCAGAACACGACGGGTGCGTTCGAGGCCTACCTGAAGAACCGGCTCAGCATCAAGCCGACGATCGAGATCCGCGCCGGCTACCAGTTCAACATCATCGTGTCCAAGGACATCGTCTTCGACGAGCCCTACGAGTACGGATACGCCGTCCAGAACACCGGAAACTGACGCTCATGACTACCTTCGGACTTCCCCTCGCCATTCCGTCGCTGCTCGCGCTGTCGCTCGTGCTCGGCGGCTGCGCGACCTGGCGTTCGCCCCTGAGCGACGATCAGTCGAGCATCGTGGCCACGGACTTCGTGCGAGCACTCGCGGAGCTTCGGGACCACGCGCCGCGTACGACGACCGTGCAACTTCGTCCAGCTCGAACACGCTTCGGCAAGCGGCTCACGGCGGAGCTCCGGCGAGCGGGCTACGGTATCCAGATGGTCGGCAGGAGGGAGGCGGGGCCACGGCTCGTCACCTACGAGGCGGACGGGTTCGAGGACGGCAACGGGGAAAGCGTCGCCTACCGCGTGCGCGTGGGCGACGTCGAGCTCGGACGCGAGTACGAGCTCCGTGGGGGAAGGGTGTTTCCGCTCTCGGCGCTCAGCGTCGACGGATCGACGGTCTCGCCGCGGCCGCTCGACAACGCGATCTTCCGCCAGCGACCACTCGGCGAGGAGGAAGCGGCGAGAGAGCTCAAGACGCCGACCGGCACCTTCCAGGTACCGAACGACGAACCGTTGATTACGGTCGTGCCGGAGAAGCAGGCGTTCGGCGAGCAGATCCGACACAACGTGCTGTCTCTGGGGCGATCGAACTTCGAGGGCATCTTCCAGCAGTTCGAGAACCTCGAGACGGAGCTTCTCGTGTTCGGTGACGACTCTCTCGTGCTCGGGCGCGACAACAAACGGAGGGTGGCGGCGATGGCGGCCGCATTCGATCCGTCAACCGACATCATCGGCCTGATGGGCTGCAGCCACGGGCCAACTCGCATCGAGAACGGCAACGAGCTCCTCGCGATCGGGCGGGCGAACCGGGTCAAGGAAGAACTGATCATGGCCGAGGTGCCGGCGTCGAAGGTCTTCGACGAGGGGTGCTGGGCTGGTGAGTCCAGGCGCGGACTGCCTCCGCGAGGCGTGCTCATGACGCTCCAGCGACGATCGCAGGCATCCGCCCCGAGTGCGGTGACGCTGCAACGCGCACTCGCGACGACCGGATAGCGGGGCGGGCGCATGGGACGCTACGTCGACGAGAGTCTCGTGCCGGGCGAACAGGTGAGCTACGAGGCCAACCTCTCGCTCTGGTCTCTCACGCCCCAGTACGCGGTGGCCGCAGTCTTCCTTGCGCTGTCCGTTGGAGTGCTGTTCCTGCCGCAAGGTCTGCTCGGTGTGATGCCGACGATCGCGGCCAGCGCGATCTCCGCACTCGTCGGGCTCGGCGGACTGGTGGCCACGCTCGTGAAGTTCTACAGCACCGAGCTCGCGGTGACCGACCGACGAGTCATCGCGAAGTTCGGGTTCGTCGAGCGCCGGGCGATCGATCTGAGGATCGAGAAGGTCGAGAGCGTGCAGGTGATCCAGGGGATGCTCGCGCGGCTTCTGCGCTACGGCACGCTCGTGATCAGTGCGGCCGGCACCGAGAACGCGGTGATCCCGGGGATCTCGCACCCGATTCGCTTCCGTGATCATTACTACCGAACGGAGCTCGGCGAAGGGGGTCGAGCGGTCCGGGTCGAGTCGAATGCGGCCTGAGAAGTTCTGGCGTCTGGCGCGGCGTGAAACGAGTGACGAAGGCGATGTCGGCGACGAGGAAGCAGCCGTGGCGAAACCGACCTCATCGGATGCGGCTCCATGAATCACCCGAGTCGACGGTACCTCGACAAGCTGATCGCCGAGACGCTCGCGCTCGAGGCGGAGACCGCGCAGCAGGCGGGCACGCTCGGCTATCTCACGCGTGCGATGGTGCAGGCGACGATGCCGCATCGGCGGAGCGACGAGGCGGTGCATGTCCGTGAGAACGGGGCCTACCGGCTCGCGATGATGGCGGACCCGATCATCGGGCTCCCGTACGGATCGGTACCGCGTCTGATGCTCGCGTGGCTCGGGGCGGAGGCGCTTCGTACGCGCGAGCGGGAGATCGTGCTCGGGGAGAGCATGTCGGCGTTCCTCCGCGAGCTCGGGATGCTCGCGACCGGCGGGCGGTGGGGGACGGTGACGCGGCTCAAGGATCAGTCGCGGCGGCTGTTCTCGTGTGTGGTGCGCTGCACGTACGACACCGAGCGAGTCGATGGTGACGCCGCATTCGCTCGGTTCCAGTCCGGCGAGCCGTTTCACTTCGGCGAAGCCGACCTCTGGTGGAACCCCCTGGTGCCCGAACAGCTCGGCATCTACCGCTCGCGCGTGGTGCTCTCCGAGGCCTTCTTCGCCGAGATCCTTTCGCACAGCGTACCGGTGGACATGCGCGTGTTGAAGGCACTGCGGCGTTCGCCGCTCGCGCTCGACGTCTACGCCTGGACCACGTACCGACTTCACACCCTCGCGCGATCGTCGAAGACGTCCGCGCTCGTCCCGTGGGAGGCCCTGCAGCGGCAGTTCGGTGCGGCGTACCCCGAGACGACCCGCGGGCGGTGTGACTTCCGAAAAGCGTTCCTTCGAGAACTCTCGCGCGTGCTCGCACTGCACGGTGGTCGTCAGAAGATCTCGGCGGAGAAGGCAGGGCTTCTCCTCCGTCAGTCGCCGGCGATGATCGGTCCGCGATCGCGTCCGCCGAGCGGTGGATAACTCTGAGGATTCAGCAACTTATCCACGCATGAACTGTCTCATTTTTCCCGACCGCAGCGCGCATGAACTGTCTCACCAGCACGCCTGAATTGTCTCACCGTTCACACTGAAGGGACCAAAAACGGTCTCTCGAACAACACGTTACGAACATTCGGCCAGCTCCCCCTGTAGTTGTTCCTGTAGTTCAATCCTGTAGTTGAAGTGCTACTGCTGTGGACAAGCACGAATGCCCGATGCCGACGGGAAGGCAGGCAAGGCCTTGCTCGTGCACCTTGCCGGCTGTGTTGAGACCTGATCAGGACGTCGGTTACCGCTGCTGTGGACCGAGAACGGCTGCCTCCAGACGCGCCTGAGCGGCCGCACGCGCGTCCTTCACGGTAGACGACTGGATCCGGTCTCCGACGGCCTGTTCGAGATGTTGGTCTATCAGAAGTACTGCGGAGACGGGGTCCGCGTTGCGCGATACGCAGTTGTCCAAGAAGGTCGGCAAGTCGAGCTTGCCGTGCCGGACAGCTTCCATCAGCCATTCGTAGTCGTCGGTCGACATCACGAACACGTGCTCGAGCGGCAGACGGCGTCTGACCGCTTCGGATGGCGCGACGAGCTTGTGCTCGGGGTAGGTATCGGCCAGCTGGCGACCGGTGCCGATGATGAGCTCGCGACTGGTGACGACAAGGTGGTACTCCAGCTCGGCATCTCGGATCGCCGGCGGCGCCGTTCCGTGCTCACGCAGTCCCTCGCTCGTCGCCCAGCCTTGTTCGATCGCCTGCGAGACGGCACGCGTCTGGTTCGCGACGATGTCGCGTCGCCCCGCCGTCACCGATGACTCCGGGAAGCGTCCGGCCTTCGATTCGATCAGCACGTTGACGCCGTCGAACGAGAGCAGTCCTTCCGTCACCTTGCTTTCGGGAGGCAGCATCGAACGCAGCTCAGCATCGGACACCCACCGCCCACCGCCTCCCTGCGCAAGTTCCACCACGTGGGCCTCGAGAACACGGCCGTAGCGCGCAACGTACTCACCGCCGCCAGCGCTCGTCAGAGCGTGATGCACGGCAACGGCGATTCCGTGGTGGTAGAGCATCGGGTTCCAGCAGCGATACATCGTCCCTTCGCGCAGGAGCGGGTAGCGGGCGAGAACGGGGAACTCCAGAAGCTCCGACACGCGGCGCGTCATCGCGTCCTCCGTGTAGCGGAGAGAGCTCACCAAGCCGTCCGGCGTGCGGCTGATGAAACGGAGGAACGCCTCGATCGCATCGGACGGGTATGAGAGCGCCTCGGTGAAACGGGCGAGATCGAAGTTCAGCGTGCCGCGGTGTATGACCGTTTCGAAGAACAGGGAGAGATCGATGAACGTCTCCTCGTCTACCCCGACCTGCTCGCGGAACAGCCGGCGCAACGTGTGGTTGTCATCCAGGCGGGCGATCAATGCCGGCGCCAGCACGAACGAGCTCGGTTGGTGCCGCTGAAACGGCAGCTGAGCGTTCAGTTGACGCCGCATCATCATGTGAAGTGACGAGTCCGGCCCGCTCGCCGCCGCATGATCAGAAGCCTCCCACAACCGCTGCGCCAACCCCATGAGCTGCGCTCGAGTGATAGGCGGCCTCTCCCGCCGCGGCATCATGCCGCCGAGACAGGCCCACTTCACCAGCAGCGAGACCAGCCAGGGCAATCCCGTCAGAGCGGTGTACCTGTCGACCGAGGGCTGTTGCAGTACGGCGAGCGCGACATCAAGAATCGAATCTCGGCTGTAGCGCCTGAGCTCCTTGCGTACCGCGTACGCGGTCTCAGCGAAAGGCGGAGCCGTTTTGACCTTGTCCACGAGCTTTCTCCGGGGATTTCTCTCGCCCTCCAGTACGGTTGGTGACTGGCGGGGCAGTTGTCCAGCTAGCGCGGATCGGCTCGAATCATCATCGCCTGTCCGAGGTTGATCCAGCCGCCGTCAATCTCGGGGCGCTCGGAAGACACGAGCGCCCAGCCCGAGGCGGCATCGAGCTCCTCGATGGTCATGAGGGTGGTGCCAGGCCCGATGACGACCGAGTAGGTCTCGCCAACCTGGATGTCGGGCGGCAGCGCCGAGGACTCGGCGTGAGCGGTCCCGGTGAGGGCGAGCAGGACGAGGGCGGCGAACAGGGAGCGGGTCGGCATGGCGTTGGTGACTCCGTGGTGGGTTGGTGGTCGAGGTGATCGGTGCGGTCTCAGGATGACGTCGAGTCCTTCCCCTCCGCGTCGCGCCCGAGATCGAGCGCGTCCTGACGTTCGGCAACGCGCGGGGCGGGGGGCGGGGCGATGTCGGCGGAAGCGATGCCGGCGGCGACGAGCTGCCCCTGGAGTCGTCCGGCATGACCGTGAAGGTCGGCGATCGTGCGCCGTGCGGCGTCGAGCTCGGCGTCGAGCGTCTGCATGCGTGCGCGGTGCGCCTCGAGCGTGCCGTCGAGCCGCCCGGCGCGTTCGCGGGCGTCGTCCCGTTCGGTGCCGAACCGGGTGGCGCGTTCGCCCGCCTCGGCCAGCGTCCGCTCGAGCGCGGCGGTGCGCTCGCGAAGCGTGAGGGTCTCGGCGTGCGCGTCACGCGCGCTCTCCTCGCTGATTCGTACGAGCTTGCCCATCTCGCCGAGCTCTTCGGTGCAGGCGAACCGGGTCTTGTCGGCGGCGACCCGGGCGGCGTCCGCGTCCGCCTGTCGGTGAGCGCTCTCCGCCTCGGCCTCGGCGACGCGCGCCTCGAGCCGCTCGCGCACGTGGTCGTGCTCGCGCGCGTCGCGCTCGAGCGCGCCGATCGCCTCGACGAGGTCCCGCTCGCGCTCGCGCGCCGCCTCGAGGGTGCGGGCGCTCGTGTCGCGCTCGCGGCGGAGGTCCGCGACGGTGTCCTCGAGCGCGCCGACGCGCCCGAGCGCGCGCTCGCGCCCGAGATCGCTCTCGGCGGCGGCGCTCTCGGCGCGCACGCGGAGGGCGTCTGCCGCCTCGACCCGGCGCTCCGCGTCGCGGGCGCCGTCGGCGACGACGGCTTCGGCGGCCTCCGACGCTTCTTCTGCGAGGAGTCCGAGCGCGGCGTTGAGCGCCTGGGTCACCGCGGCCTCGGCGGAGCGGGGGGCAGGGGCGTCGCCCACAAGGAGCCGTTCCGCCTTGTGCGCGCGGAGAATCGGGCCGAGCTTGCCGGGGCTCCCGGTGCCGCCGAGGGCGGTGCGGAGCTCGCGGAGGCTCGGGTGACGGGCGGTCCGGGCGATGAACGTGTCGATCGCCGTGATGACGTCGGCGTGCTCGACGCCGGGGCGGCCGGGGCGGCGCGTGGGTGGGGCGCTGGCGTTCGGAGTCGTCGGGGTCGGTGGGGCGGGCGCGGGCGGCGGGTCAGGGGGATCAGTCGCGGGCACGGCGGCGGCTCCGGTGACGGGAGGGGCAGCGTAGCACGGTTTCGACCCAAAGTAGATTCGAAACGCTTTACGAAACTTCGTCGATACGAAAACGTATTTGAGGAGTGTCCGGGAAGTGGGGTTAGTGGACATTGCTTTCGGCGACCGAATGCAGGCATGCTCGGGGGCGTCGGGCGGGGTTTCGAAGCACCGGCCGGAATCGCCCGAGGAAGGGTCTGCCGATGTCGAATTCCATGTCGACCGTTGTCGCTGACCGGCCTGCGCGTGTCTGGCAGGACGTGCACGAGCGGGCCGACGTGCCGTGGCCACGATGGGTGCCGGTGGTTGACGAGGTCGGGGCGCGGCGGCGGTTCGCGTGGAGCGTGCCGGGGCTCGTGATCGCGGCGCCGGTGGTGATCATCGAGTGCTCGGTGGCGGAGGTCGCCAGGGCGGTCGTCGCGGCGGCGCGAGCGGGCGGGGCGATTGGGGTGTGGCGTGAGCGGCTCGCGGTTGGGGTGCACGAGCTCGGGGCGGGTAGGGCGTCGGAGGTGGTCGCCGGGGCGTGGCCGCCGGACGTCGTCGTCGTTCGGCGGGTGGCGGTGACCGTGACGCTTGCGCGGGAGCGTGTCCGGGTCGGGTCGCCATGGGGGCGGGTGGGTAAGCGGCGTCCGGAGGCAGCGCGGTGAGCGGCGGGAGTGAGGGGGTCGACGAGCCGGTCGGCGGGTCGCCGCGGGCGCGGCATCGAGCGCTGTACCGGGAGATCCCCGCGATGCGCTGCGTGCCCGGCTGCAGCGACTGCTGCGGACCTGCGCCCGTCAGTCCGTGGGAGGCCGAGCGGCTCGGCATCGCTGGGAGCGTCGTCACGCCTGTGCACCCGGGCACCGCCCGGTGCCGCTTTCTCGTCGATGGCGCCTGCTCGGTCTACGCGAAGCGCCCTTTCGCCTGCCGCCTCTACGGCACGTCGCCGGCGGCGCGCTGCGAGCGCGGCGCGCGGCCCGATTCCGCCGTCGAGATCCCGGTCGCGAAAGCGATCACGCTGACCCGACGGTTCGAGGCCGACTGCCCGCCGACCTGGCACGGAGAGCGGCGGCGCGCCGTGCAGGCGGTCGTTGAGCGCGACGGAAGCGCGGCCGAACGACAGGCGCTGGACGCCCACCGCGCGCACCTCGCCGAGCTCGGCTGCACCTTGGGCGTCGACGACCGATGACCGACCCCGTGGCGACCGACGACACCGAGGCTCCCCGGGCGACCCCCGTGCCGGCGCCGCCCGCCCCCGACCCGGCCACCGCGACGCTGGCCAGTGAGCTCGCGCTCGCCCGGGCGCGCCGCTCCCTGCAGGTCGCCGACAGCCACGCCCCCGCGACCCGCGTCGCCTACGAGGCCGACTGGCGGGCGTTCCGCGCCTGGTGCGAACGCCTCGCCCCGATCGACCCGTCGCTCGTCGCCCTGCCGGCCTCCGACGACACGCTCTCGACCTACATCGGCGCGCTCGATCGTCGTTCGCCATCGTCCGTTCGTCGGGCGGTCGCCGCGATCCGCCTCGCGCACGAGCGGGCGGGGTACCCGGCGCTCCTCGAGGAGCGGCCCGCGACGGTCGCCGCGCTCCGTGGCCACGCCCGACGTCACGCCCGGACGCCGAAGAAGCAGCAGTCGGCGGCGACCGACGAACGTATCCGGCTCATGGCCGACACCTGCGACACGTCGACGCTGATCGGGCTCCGCGACCGGGCGCTGCTTCTGGTCGGGTTCGACGCCGGGCTCCGCCGCTCCGAGCTCGTCGCGATCGATGTCGAGCACCTCGAGCGGCAGCAGAGCGGTCTGGTGATCCGCCTCCCGACCTCGAAGACCGATCAGACGGGGCAGGGGGCGCACGTCGCGCTCTTGGCCCGACCCGGCTCGCCCTGGTGCCCGGTCGAGGCGCTCGAGCGCTGGCTCGCAGCGAACGGCGGGCGGAAGGCCGGGCCCGTGTTCGTCGGGCTCCGTCGCTCGCGTCATTGTCATGCGCCGGGCGAGCAGCGGCTGTCTGATCGGGCCGTCGCGCGGGTGGTGAAGGCGGCGGCCGCAGCGGCGGGTTTGCCCGGGGACTGGGCCGGACACAGTCTCCGACGCGGGATGATCACCACGGCGCTCGAGCAGGGCGTCGCCCCGCACGTCGTGCAGGGGCACGCCCGGCACCGGACGGTTGCCTCGACGCTCGACTACGGAGAGACGGGACAGGCGATCGAGCGGCATCCAAGCGTTGGACTCGGGAGCGATGAGCATCGGCTGCGCGATATTCGGTCGACCGACAAGATGCTCTGACACCCGTCGCGGCACGAGCTCGCGGACACCGCCGAAGCCGCCGTCTTCAGACTCCCCAGTCCAGAAGGCGGCCCGTTCGAAGAGAACGCGCTCGGAGCGTTCCAATGGCGCGTAGCTGGGGCTCGACGAGCACGAACGCGCGAGGCTCCTCGAGAGCGAGGTTGACGCGTTATCGCGCGCCTTCCCCTAGAGCATATTGACACTAGACTGCAGCACTGAGCCGCCGTAATCTGAACGCCCGCCTTGACGAGTTTTTCCGAGCGAGCCGATGCGCCCCTACGACACCGACCTTCGCGAGCGCGTCGTGCGCGCCGTCCAGCAGGGGAGCTCCGTGCGGGCTGCCGCCCTGCGCTTCGAAGTCCATCCCACCACCGCCGGACGCTGGCTCGACCGGCTCGACACCCACGGCGAACTCGACCCGACTCCGCGCCCGTTACGCGGCTCGGTACTCGACGAGCACGCCGAGTGGCTCGCCGAGCTCCGGGGGAGCGATCCGGCGCTCAGCTGCCGGGCGATCTGCGAGCGTCTGGCCGAGGAACGCGGGCTGCAGATTCACGAGACCACGCTCTGGTACTGGCTGCGCCGGCACGGGTTCACGCACAAAAAAACACGCTGATTGCCGACGAACTGACCCGGGGGGACGTGGCGCTGGCCCGCTGGCTGTGGCGTCGCGATCAGGGTGCGCTCGCGCCCTCGCGGCTGGTGTTCATCGACGAGACCGGCACGGCGACCAACATGAGCCCGCGCTACGGATGGGGACTGGCGAGCGAGCGGGTGACGATGAGCGCTCCGCACGGGTCGTGGACGAGCACCACGTTCGTGGCCGGGCTTACCGAGAGCGGGTTCATCGCCCCTCTGGTGCTCGACGGATCGATGAACGCGCGGGCCTTCGAGGCGTGGCTCGAGCAGTCGCTGATTGCGGCGCTGCCCGAGCGGGCGATCGTGATCATGGACAATCTGTCCTCGCACAAGGGGGCGAGGGTGCGGCAGCTGTTGGAAGCGGTCGGCGCCGAGGCGTTGTACCTGCCGCCGTACTCGCCGGACTTGAACCCGATCGAGCAGGCGTTCGCCAAGCTCAAGCACCTGCTCAGAGCGGCCAGGCGTCGCACGAGCGAGGCGTTATGGGACGAGATCGGGTCGTTGCTCGATCGCTTCGAGCTGGCTGAATGCGCGAACTACCTGCGCAACAGCGGCTACTGCTGCGACTGAAAATCAAGATGCTCTAGGCCGATGCAGCTGCAGCTCGATGGTCGTGGCTGACACGGATCCGAGCTGCCGCCCCCCAAGTGTTCGATCTGCTGGAGGTGCGATACCGCTTCACCGAGCACCGGCTGTTCTGCGGTGCGTGTCCGGCGGCCAGCGGCACGCCGCTAGCGCCCCGCAGAACGTGCCCGCTGGGCAGGTGGGCCCGGGACTGATCTCGTGGCTCATGATGACGGTCGGGTGCGAAAGTAGATGTCGCTGGATACTAGGGTGCGACTGTCGGCGACACCGTTCGAGGATGGGAAGGTACGCGAGTACGTATCGGCGGCGAGGAAGTAGAAGCGGAACGTGCTAGAGGTAATCGCGGACGCGCGCTGGCTGGTCGGGCGTTCGATCCGCCAGCTGTTTGCGCCACCGCGCAGAGCTCAAGTAGCTACCCTACCGTTCCCGATGACCACCCGAATTTCCACAGCCTGATAAGCAAGCGCCAGCAGAATCTATGGTATTTTCGCCTCGTAATCTTCAGCCAGCCGAAAGCGCCAGAATCATGACGGAGAAAGTGGCTATGCAGTGGATGAGGAAAGGGTTGATAGCAGCGACGCTGGTGATTGTTCCGCTTTCGTCAGTGTTCGCTCGGACTCCAACGGATGAGCAAGTCGATCTCTATGAAAGAATCGCAAAAATAAGATGCGACGATTTCAAACACGGTGGATCAAGTCGCAGGGTCGAAATAAAAGGCGCGGCAAAAGCAGAATTAGACGGCTTGATTCAGAAGCTAGTTGACGCGGGAATAGAGGGGGCTGGCGTATTTAGTGCAGACGGCTATACAGGAGGCCTTAGAGAGAACATTGATCGCTACAACGACAGTGGAAGAAATTGCAAGTCGGATCTATACAATAGTTTGTTTCCATCGGATAGCGATTCGCTGGACAAAGAAACCGGACGATCTGAGATCGCTCTAGAGAAAGAGATGAGTTCGATATACACCAACCCGTGGGTAGTAGGTAGTGCGGTGGTATTGGCATTTATCGCTATTAGGGAGATTCCGCCGGATGCCGATCCCGGTTCCGAGCAGCGCGGTTTACGGGTCACAGTACCTCTGCCTTAGGCGGTGAAGAATACGAGGAGAGCTCTCGCTCCCTTGAATATCGATGACAAGATTGGCATTGCTCTTGTCTGCGCCTGCGTGCTTGGAGCGTGTGACAATGACGGCATTGAAGACACCCTGAACGGTGTCGAGAATCGTGCCATCGCGCGTAACGAACCTTTGAATCTACGGGCACTTTCGCCAGAGATTCTATATATGAAGTTGTCGATCAATGGGATCGAACGCGAAAGGCGTTTGCCGTTACCGATCGGCGACATGGAAGCGCAAATCGATCTGATAGACACGGAGACTGATTCTGTGGCTGGCAACATAGCCTCCGTCTCTGTCAATTTCTATCTGGAGGTTGAGGGGCGAGAGACGATCGTTGTCGCGACATCGAACACCCAGAAGGTTGAGTTTGATAGCACTGGAGCAGGGAGCCTTTCCGGCGGCGCGTACACCTATTTCGACCAAGATGATGATCAGCTATCTGACTTGTTCGAAATAGAAAATTCCTCTCTCTATTCAGATATCGACATGGACGGCAGACCGGCCTACCTTGACGATGACACAGATAATGATGGTACGATCGATGGTTTGGATCTCACACCTTACGGCGAGATTCGGTTGGGTACGTTTGATGATCCTCCAGATGACGAAGAGAGGAACGTTCCCCTCTTTCTCAGGCTGGGCATCTCTGGATGGGAAGGACCTGACGAAGTCGAGATAGAAAGTATTCTTGGTTCGGCTGGCGACATACAGAGACTCGCACAGATTCGAGCAGATATACCGGCCGCGTTGATAGATTTTTGGCCCTTTGCGCATCCATCCAGAGCACTTCCATCTAGCCGATGGGGCGCGGTATCTATTGCTTCCGGGGTCTGTGGCGATACGTTCGGCGGTGTCTCGTCTTTGGTCGTGAACTCGCCCCGCGGCGTGTATGGTTTCTTTCGCCTGATCTCGTCGGCGGGCGTGCTCCTACCGCTTGTCTCCGGCGAGATCTTCGATCTTTCGCAGTTCATGGTTGAGCCGCCAGCGACTATCGATGGTGCTCTACAATTTCTACTCATCCCGGACGGGTCGGAGGGATGGGTGGAGCTGAGCACAGGGCCCAACTTCGAAGGCGATAGGTGTTCTATCAACCTTCGTCGCTTGTTGTAGGGTGGTGAGATGGGCAGCGAGTCCGATGCCGAGGGCAGTAAAAGTGTTTTTCAGACCACGTTGGCGCCGTTTCTCCTGGTGAGCCTTTTATTCGGCTGTGGTGCGCGTGTCCCGAGTGAGTCAGGACAGTCTCCAGTCTTAGGTGCAGGTTTCGATGACCCTCCTCAACCGCTGCCGACCGACGAGCCTGTGCCGGTCGGGCCGACCGGCACAGAAGTATTTGATGCGCTTCTCGGAAGGTTGACGCTTCAGTGGAGCTTCATATCGACGGCAGCCGTATTTCGTGAGAATGTTCGGTTTTCCGTTGGCAATGTTCAGCGGCTCAGCAACGGGATACCATTTCTCGCCGCCTCAGATGCGGGAGAATGGGACGGTGGTTTCGATTGCATCGCAGTTGATGGCGACGACGATTCCGAATTCTTTTGCATTGGTGAATATTCTTCCGGCGCAGTAAACCTGTTCCAGTTCAGCGTTCGTTCGGACGAGTTTGGCTCGAGACGTGGAGAGGGACAATTCATCTTCTGTGAAGAGTACATAGCCAGCGCAGATTGTGTCGACGACCTTACCCTGCTCCCTAGCGGCTCCTTGATCGTATTCTTCGACGATTCAGCTAGCGTCAGCGACCAAAGCTACCGGATCGATCCAACCAGAGAATACGTTGTATCCGATGCTGAGGACTGGATGAGAGGGTTGAGTCAGACCACCGCCCCCTCGTATGCCAGGGCAAGTCCAGCCGTACATTCCAATGAGCTGAAGTTACTTTTGCACTCTATTCGCGATTTCGGGTCTCCTTGAACGCACTCGGCAACCACTTATAAAACACGCCCGTCGCTGTCGGTAGCAGCAGTTCATTGCCGGCGACGATATGCCGTGTGGCCGCGTCCCGAAATAAGGCGAATAAGTTGTAGGGACAGGGCGTCTCCGAGGACTCACGGAGCCTGAGGTGATGGGTAGCGGTTCCCGGCGTAAAGATACCGCTACCTACCTTCAGAACGAAAATCATAGCCGAAGAGTACTATAAAAGCGCTAGCCAACATCGATTTTCAATGCAATATATCTCTTGAAGCAGATATCGGATGTCATTATTCCGTCGGAACTTGTCGGCGGTGAAGACGCTCCAGAGCAGCGATTTTTATTTCTGTCTGAAATTTGCCTTAAGATGATCGCAGACTTATATCTTAGTAATTTCAACCTGAGGATAGACGGTGAGTAAGCTGATAGAGATTGAAGAGGGAATACTTGTTGAAGTGAGTGTAGTAGAGCCCGGCGCTGAGGACCTCTCTTACACGGATAACGCGAAGAGATCGTTAGGCGACATATCGAAGCTGATTGATAGTCTATTGAAGCCAATGTCCGTGTCTGTGCGAAACGCCGGCCAGGCCATGGGCATGGAGTCGGCGACTATGTCGATTGGAGTGAAAGTGGGCACCAAAGGATCATTGATATTAGCTAGTGGTACTGCTGAGGCGAATTTCTCAATAAAAGTGAGAATATCTTGTCAAGATGAATAACAGTGTATTTCCCCTTACTACGGCCTCAGACAGCGATCTGGCTACTGCTTTTGTTGTGTACAGAGGAGGCGGCTATACACAGTTGCTGACCTGCAACCATGCGGTGCTAGATCCTGAGAAAACGTATCTGGTTGATCGCAAGGAAGCGTATGTGCTGCATAGAAACCCAGATCTCGACATAGCCGTCTTGTCGGTAAGTGATGTGATCGGCGAGCCGATTACCTTTACGCGAGCTACTTCGGTCTCAAGTGCGTTGATTCTTGGTTGCTCCGCCAGCGATGAGGAAATACGGAGAGAACCTGTTGATTTAACGGGAGCTACGCTTGTCGCGACTGCGCAGAACAAAAACAAACCTTTGGTAGGGCACTTTCGATTCGAGCAAGGTCAGCCTCCTACCAAGGGCTACAGCGGATCACCTGTGTTTGAGAGAGAGTCCTCTTGTGTATTCGCAGTTCTGTGCAGAGGAGAGCCGGCTAAAGGCGAGTCGGCGCGAATATATGCAGTCAGCTTTGAGTCGATAATGCAAGCTCTTCCGAAGGAGCTAACCGAAAACTTCGAGATTGCCACTGAGCAGTTGCCCGCGAAAGAATTCGCTGTCGAGAACGCTCATTCAGCAACGAGTGAGGCCGCTAGCGGGCAGCTAACAGCTGCGGCAGCGTATCTAAGGGCGCAGCTTGAGGAATCCTTGCAATCATTTGAAGATCAGCCGGCTATATGGGTGGCGCCCTGCATTCACGTTGCTGATGAGCTAAGTGCACCTCACCGAATGGCTGGGAAAAGTATCACGACTAACGAACTGGTAAATGATAGCAGGGATTTTTATATCTTCGGCCGCCAGCAATACGGCATGACGAGCCTAGGCCGCCATCTTTGCGTGGTTGCCTGCGATCAAAGAGGCCTTCTATGGTTATTTGCCGACACGAAATCCATCAAGCCGTACGAGAACACAGTTGAAAAGTGGTTGACGAAAGAGCTTGCGGCGATAGGAAGGGGTGTAGGCGATATAGATACGATTATCTTCGATCAATATAACTCAGCGGATAAAGATTGCGTCGCAGTCGTTCAGAGAATAAGAGAACGTGTGCCGAATGCAAGAACAGGGAAGCTTCTGAGATCGGAATATCTCGCTAGGCACAGAGAGAGTGAAATGGCGGGAAATGAAAATGAGCTGAGTGTCTATCACCTATGGGCACTGCCGAAGAATTCCGTTCGCGAGATCGTTCATAACTACAATGGCAGTAGACATGTTGGGGATTCTGACGCCGTATTGGAAACAGTAGTTCGAGATCTCACTGCGTTAAACGTGCCTCGCACTCCGCTGAACTGCATAATGTTGCTAAAGATTTACGAACAGTCTTTTGACGATAGCCCAGTAAACAGAACGGAGTTACTGCATCGTGTCCTGTTTCTAATATTTAACGTAAAAGGCCTTCCTGACTACAAAACTCAACCTGACGTCAAAGATGCAGAATATACACTGGGCTGGTTCTGCGAAGGACTGGTTTGCAATAACTCGTACTTGTTTAGTCGATCCGAGTTCATTGCGAAAATCGAAGAATTTTGTGCGCATCGGCAGACAGAAATCGATGTCAGGCTTATTTTCGATGCTTTATATTCAAATCGAATAATAGAGGCTTCAGGATCCCTGTTTCAATTTAGATTTTCTTCGTGGGTATCGTACTTTCTGTCGCATCGAATGCGCTACGACGATGATTTCAGACGCCGAATGCTCGGCGGGTCGAGCAACTCTTCGTATCCTGAAATTATGGAGTTCTATTCTGGAACTGACCGGCAGCGGACGGACGCTGTGGAGCAACTTACGGAAGTGGTACGGGTAGCTCAAATTAAGGTCGTGGATCGATTTGGGTTGCCCTCAGGATTCAATCCTTACGCTTTAATGCGTTGGAATATTACTGATGAGCGAATGAGAGAATTGCACAAGAAGCTGAGCGACGACGTGCAGGTATCGAACCTTCCGGATGTGATAAAAGACAGTTATGCCGACCGCTCGTACGATCGCTCGCGACCTCACTCGCAAGCGATAAGCACAATACTTAATGAGTACTATGTTTTATATTTGATGAAGGCTGTTTCAGCGGGCTGTAGAGTTCTGCGAAACAGTGATTTCGTGGAGTCTGACAAGCGTCACGCGCTAATGGCCGAGATTCTGGAGGCCTGGCGACAGTTAGTGATAGTGTTGTTAAGCATCGCTCCAGCGATGATCGATGACGGGAAAGCGTATGTAGGTGGAATGAATTTCATATTTCTTAGAGAGGAAGGTGGCGAGCACGACAGGCCGTCGCTAAAAAACTATCTGGTGATCCTTCCGGAGAACGTGGTTAACTGGTTTCGTGATGATCTGTTCTCCGCGAAGATGAGTCCTCTTATACTGAATCACCTCGACAACTTGAAAGGTGAGGACGAGCTGCCAGTTCACATGCTCCACCTGTTCGCAATACGATGCCGCCCGAAAGGATGGGAGAAGGCGATTGAAAAATACATGGAAAGAACAGGTAGCGATTCCTTCTTTCTTCTGGATACGCTTCAAGCTCTTATGTTCGAAAGAGATTTCGGCAGTCTTTCACTTGGTGCTGAAGCTGAGGTAACGCGACTAGCAAAGGTGGCAACTGCTAAGCACTCTGAAGGCGTAAAGAAACCAAATAAAGGAGCTGTAAGCCGAATCACGCTTAGGGAGAAGAAATCAAGGCGGTAGCCCGAAGATCGTGTCTAGTGTCTAATCTGTCTAGGATGTCGTAGTGTCCGCTTTTGAAAGTCACTCCTAACTCCGCCTGAAATATCCGCTCCTGATGCCTCATGGGTGTGCTCGGCAGCTCGTGAAGAGCGTCGATCGTGGCACTTCAGGGACTCGAGTGAGACATCTGTAAGTTGCCCAAGTGAGACATTACTAAATTGCGCTTACACATGTCTCTGCGCATAATAAGCATTATGTTAAATAATGCAGGGGTGGCCCCTTGGTAGCCGCGAGCTGCACGCTTCGAGATCACGGCGTTCGTGAGCGGACCGGCCGAAGAGGTACTTTCACCAGCGGGAGCCGTGCGTGCGTGAGGTCGGGGTCGGTCATCGATCGGGCCGGCCTTCCAGCGAATCGGCGACGGCGGCGAACTGCGCCAGCGCGGACTGGAGGTTCTCGACGATCTCGCTCGCCAGGACGTCGGGCTCCGGCAGGTTGTCCAGATCCGTCATCGAGGCGTCGCGCAGCCAGAAAATATCGAGGCTCGCCTTGTCGCGCGCCAGCAGCTCCTCCCGGTCGTAGGCGCGCCAGCGACCGTCCGGCATCTCCTCGCTCCAGCTCGGTTCGCGTTCCCGCCGCTCGCCACGGCCGTAGCACGCGACAAAGTCCTCGAGGTGTCCGTACGTCAGGGGCTTCTGCTTCAGCGTGTGGTGGACGTTGGTCCGGTAGTCGTAGTACCAGACCCGCGACGTCTGCGGGTCGGGGCTCGCCGCGCGGTTGTCGAGGAAGAGCACGTTCGCCTTGACGCCCTGCGCGTAGAAGATGCCCGTCGGCAAGCGCAGGATCGTGTGCAGGTCGGTCGTCTCGAGGAGCTTGCGCCGGATGGTCTCGCCAGCCCCGCCTTCGAACAGCACGTTGTCCGGGACGACTATTGCGGCGCGGCCCGTCGTCTTGAGCATCGCCCGGATGTGCTGGACGAAGTTCAGCTGCTTGTTCGAGGTAGTGGCCCAGAAGTCTTGGCGGTTGTAGGTCAGGTCGTCCGTCTCCTGCTCGCCGTCGTCGTTGGTGAAGCTCATCGAGCTCTTCTTGCCGAACGGCGGGTTCGCGAGCACGTAGTCAAAGGTCTCCGACGGCGGCGAAATCAGGGAATCGGCGGGGGATATCAGGGTGTCGCCCGTCATCTCGCCGATCCCGTGCAGGAACATGTTCATCAGGCAGAGCCGCCGCGTGCCGGCGACGATCTCGTTGCCGAAGAAGGTCGAGTGCTTCAGGAACGCCTTCTGTTTCTTGTCGAGCGCGACGTTGTCTGCGTCGGTCAGGAAGTCGTTAGCGGCGAGGAAGAAGCCGCCCGTGCCGCAGGACGGGTCGGCGATGGTCTTCCCGGGCTCGGGCCGGAGACACTCGATCATGGCGCGGATCAGCGCCCGCGGGGTGAAGTACTGCCCGGCGCCCGACTTCGTGTCCTCGGCGTTGCGCTCCAGCAGCCCTTCGTAGATGTCGCCCTTCACGTCCGCGCCCAGCATGACCCACTGGGTGCTATCCACCATCCTGATCAGGCGGGAGAGCTTGGCAGGGTCCGTGATTTTGTTCTGCGCCTTCGTGAAGATTTGCCCAAGCATCCCCTTCCGGGTGCCGAGCTCGCGCAGCAGCGCGACGTAGTGCACCTCGAGCTCCGCCCCCTGACGGGAAGTGAGACTGCTCCAGTCGTAACCCGCCGGGACGCCCACGTCGCGCTCGTACGGGGGCTTTCCGTACTCGTCGGCCATCTTGAGGAAGATGAGGTAGGTCAGCTGCTCCAGGTAGTCGCCGTAGCCGACGCCGTCATCCTTCAGGATCGTGCAGAAGCTCCAGACCTTGGAGACGATGGGGGCGGTGCTCATGGTTCTTCTCCCGAGTCGTCGGATTGCAGGCGGTCCCGTTCCCAGGCGCCATAGTTGCGGGTCGTTCCCTCGACGATCCAGCTCTGCGGGCCGGACGCCGGACGTCCGGACACGACGGCGGCCGCTGCGCTGGTGCTGTCGAAGACGTAGCTCTTCGCGAAGACGCGATGATCCCCGTCGAGTACGAGGATGCCCTGCTCGACGAGATCGTTGTACAGATCGGCATAGGTCGGATTCGTCGAGGTGCTGGCCCAGGTGCTTCGTGCCCTGGAGCCGGCCTCCACGATGAACTCGCCGTCCTCCCATCGCGCGCGCGCCTCGATGCCGTGCTTGATGACCTTGAACGTGAAATGCACGGCGTTCGACGCGGTGGGCTTTGGCGACGACGGGCTGTCGGGCCTCGCCTGCTCGTTGACGAAGTCGAACCGCAGTGCGGGGAGGACGAGGTAGACGTTGTCGAGGAAGTCGTCCATGTGCGCCCTCGCCGCTTCGCTCAGCGGGCTCTCGGTCGGTGCCCGGCCGTAGCCCAGGGCGATCCGGTTGATGCGTCTGGCATCGGTGAACAGCCGGTATTCGAGGTAGCGCACGTGCGCCTTGTTCAGCGGCTCACCGTTCGAGGTGACGAGGATGGCGGTGTCCCACCAGTCTTTCTCGAGCGCGTGTTGCCTGAGACGGGCTCTCAGCTCGTCTGTCTCGCCGATGTAGAGAGATCGCTTTCCCTCCTTGTCGCCCACCAACAGGTAGACGCCAGGGCGTCGGGCCTCGGTGCGGCCGATGGCTTCCTTGAGCTGCGTGCGGCGCGTGACGAGCACGTGCCCCGACCACTGGAACGGGATCGTCGCCGTCACCATGCCGTCGGGTGTGCCGTCGACGAAGAAGAGCTCGATGGAGCGACCGTTCTTCGGGTTCACGCGGAGGCCTTTCTCTTGCGTTTGGGCTTCGGCGCGGCGGCGCGTTCGGCGCGGATGCGTTCGAGGAGGACGGACGCGGGCTCGTCGGTCGGGTCTTGGGGGACGAGCTGGCCGGAAAAGGCCTTCTTCAGGATAGATTTGCGGAGGACGTCGGCGCGGGTCAGAGCGGCGTCGATTTCGGCTCCGAGTGCGTCGGCGGTTTCGAGGTGAGTGTCAAGAAGGCGCATGACCTCCGCTTGCTCCTCGGAGGAACAGCACGGAACTGGAAGGGCCATCAAAACTGCCTTGTTTATGGATGCCAGATTAGTAGTCTGCTTTCCGCCTTTCTCAAAATAATCACGCCCGAAGCTATTCCCCCATTGAGATATGTACTCTGACCATTTCTTGTCATGCTTGAATGGGGAGGCTCGAAATACATGATTTTGAGTTATGCATTCCGAGACCTGACACTCCCAAATCCAGCCGCGCCCAAGCTTGTCCCGGTCGCCTCCTTCGTTGAAGAGAACGTCCCACTCGGCAAGGCAGAGCGACGCGATTTGTGATCGCTCAACTTGCATCTCTTTCAGGTCGCCCAACTCAAGAAAGCCGCGTTGGACGTTCGCAACCCTCAGGTACGGAACTTCGACCGGATCGACAAACTTTCTAGCCTTGCTGACAGACATTCCCGAACTTATCGCCGCGACGTCCTTTAGCCGAAGAAAAATCCAGGATGGCGGAATGTCCGGCATCGCAGATAATTCAACGGCCGTGAATGCCTCAGACGACTTGTATTTGTCGGGCGAGCGAGGCTTCGGCCCGCTCTCGCCTTCGACCTTCCATAGCTCGACTCTCTCTTTCCATTCATCTGTAGCGCTTCGATACCAGTCATCTCTTTCGGCACCTGTACGATCGACTAAGGACTCTTGGTCTTCCAAACTGTCCGAGTTCCGCGCTCGCCAGTCGGCAGTGAGTTGGCCTTCGAAGGCTGACCTGAGCAGGGACTGGCGGTAGAGGTCGAGGGTCGCTTTCGCCGCGCACAGTTCTTCGACCCCCTTGTCGATTTCGTCGAAGAGAGCGTCGATTCTTTCTACGATGCGACGTTGTTCGTTGATTGGGCATATTGGTATAGGCAGAGCGCTAAAGGCTGTTCCTGACAGTTCCTTGAAAGTAGTGCCAGTAGCTCTACTCTCGGCCAGCTGCTTCGACGCTTTTAGGTAGTGATACAGAAATACATTAATAACGCCATCGTACGGAACAATAGATTTGAAGCCTTGATTCGTTGCGGCCGGTAGAGAATTGATGGCAACGTATCCAACCGGAGCACGTGATGAAAACATCACGCTTCCGGCCGGCATCAGCTTAGCAGATGATCTCGCGAGTCCTTCTTCAGTCAGAGTCTTAGCGCCACGTTTGATGAAACTGCTTTTGTAGCCGGTAAGGTCGGAAGGTGCAAACCAAATAACATCTCCATCCCAGTATTCCCTCTGCTTTGTCGAGGGAGTGCCGCCGGAAACAACATATCCGAGCTCTTTGATTGTTGTCCACTGCCAAGACGAAGGCGTGTCCCATAAGAATTCCGTCACGCTGACATCGCCTCATTCATCTCCGCCATGACTCCCTCCATGCCATCCCCGAACAGCGCGTGCATCTGCCCCAGTCCACCCTTGCCGTCAAACGGCGCCATCTCCAGGTCATCCCGCTCGATAGCAAAGGAGGTGACGAGGTGGTCGCGAATCATCCGCAGCCACGCCATCTGCTCCTCGGTGAACTTCTCGCCTGCACCCGAATGGCGCTTCAGCACCCAGTTCTGGAAGTCGCGTCGCACCCGGTCGGAGTGACGTGTGAGCGTGTCGTCGAGCCCCGTCACCCGGCGGATAAGCGCGACCAGCGCGGTGAGATCACTGCCCGGGCTATCGCCCTTGTAGTCGTCGAGGTGGGCGTAGGCGCGCCAGACGGTGAGCGGCGACAGGCGCGGGCGGTCCTCGTTCAGCTTCTTCAGCACGTCGCCGACCATGGCGTAGGTGATCTCCGAGCGTCGGGCGGGGGTGTCGTAGTAGATCGACAGCGCCTCGATCTCGTCGCGGTTGTCGCTCAGGTACTCCTCGAACGCCTCGGCGATACCTTGCGCGTTCTCCCCGGCGTCGCCCGCCCATTCGGCGCGCAGCAGCGTATCGAGGTTGTCGTGGTCGACGGTCTGCTCGTCGTCGCGACGGATCGCCTCCATCAGGGTGATGAGCGGGCCGGTGAAGACGTTCGCCGCCTGCCGGATCCGCTCCTCGCGCGCGATCTGCAGAGCGGTGTCGTCGGGCGCCGAGTTCCCGGCCGCGACGGCATCGGCCTCGATCTTGTCGGGGTCGATGGAATCGAACAGCTCGTGCACGATCTCGGTCAGGGACTTCCCGGCCTCGGCATCCACCTTCGCGCGGTCTTCGGCCGTCAGCTTGTGGTCCAGCCGCGAGAGGCGGCCGGCGAGCGAGCTGACGGTCTCCTCGGATCGATCCCCCATCATCAGGCCCATGGCGAGGTCCTTGAACGGGACGGAGGGCTTCGTGTCGAGTGGCTGGCTGGCGGTCTTGAGCGAGCGGGTGACGCCTACGGCATCGACGATGACGTAGTGGGTCTTGGCCTGGGCGGACGGGGAGACCTTCTTCAGGTCGTCCGCCTTCAGCACGCGCGTGCCGCGGCCCTTCATCTGCTCGAAGTAGTTCTTCGACTTCACGTCCCGCATGAAGATCAGGCACTCGAGCGCCTTCACGTCGGTGCCGGTGGCGATCATGTCGACGGTGACGGCGATGCGCGGGTGGTAGTCGTTGCGGAAGGCGGCGAGCGACGATTTCGGGTTCTTCGCCCCGTTGGTGATCTTCCGGCAGAAGTCGTTGCCTTCCTCGAACTCTTGGCGGACGGTCTGAATGATGTCGTCGGCGTGGCTGTCGGTCTTGGCGAAGATCAGCGTCTTCGGGAGTTCGGTGCGGCCGGGGAAGATCTCCGCCCACTTGTCGCGGAAGGTGCGGATCACCGTGCGGATCTGATCGGGGTTGACGACCGAGCGGTCGAGCCGGGTCGCGGCGTAGGCTTCCTCGTCGTCCTGGGTCTCCCAGCGGCGCGCCCGAGTGTCGCGCTCGCGCTTCTCGACCAGCTGCTCGGCCTTCAGCGTCCCACCGCCACGGCTGATCTCGGTCTCGATCAGGTAGATCTCGTTACCGACGTTGACCTTGTCGGCCACCGCCTTCTCGTGCGTGTACTCGCTGACCACGTTCTTCTGGAAGAAGCCGTAGGTGCGGTTGTCCGGCGTCGCGGTGAGGCCAATCAGGTAGGCGTCGAAGTACTCGATGACCTGCCGCCAGAGGTTGTAGATCGAGCGATGGCACTCGTCGATCACGACCACGTCGAAGTGCTCCGGCGGCAGCTTCGCGTTGTAGACCACGGGCAAGGGCTCCTTGCGACGCCACTGTTGCTCGGCCGGGTTCTCGTCGTCCGCACCCTCGCCGAGCGGCTCGCCCTTGAGGGTCGCGTACATGCGCTGGATGGTGGAGATCACGACTTGGCTGTCAACCGCGACGGAAGGCGTGGCGAGACGCTGGACGTTGTAGAGCTCGGTGAACGTGCGGTTGTCGTCGTTCGGGACGAACGCCATGAACTCCTGCTCGGCTTGCTCGCCGAGGTTCCGGGTATCGACGAGGAACAGGACGCGGCGCGCACCCGCGTGCTTGAGCAAACGGTAGATCTGGCTGATGGCCGTGAAGGTCTTGCCCGAGCCGGTCGCCATCTGGATCAGCGCGCGCGGCCGATCCCCTCGGAGGGAGGCTTCGAGCTTCTCGATCGCCGTGATCTGGCAGTCGCGCAGGCCCTCCGGG
Source organism: Endocladia muricata (assembly GCA_032356245.1). NCBI lineage: Eukaryota > Rhodophyta > Florideophyceae > Gigartinales > Endocladiaceae > Endocladia > Endocladia muricata. The sequence goes on from JAUKWC010036277.1 coordinate 54,622, forward strand.
TCGAGCGCGGGTAGCCCACCGATGCCGGCGCGAAGGCTCTGCTTCGCCTGCGCCCAGCTCTTCAGGGTCTCGGGGCGGTGAAAGGTGAACACCTCGCGGGATCGCGGATGGGGGTCCCGCGCGTTGGTGAAGCGGGTGATCAGCCCCGTGCTCTCGTAGACGAAGGGCAACGGCTCGGCGTTCGTCACCCACTTTAGCTTCGCGTTCGCGTACCCCTCCGACTGCTCCTCCACGGAGATCAGGCGGACGCCCCAGTGGTCGGGCTTCGCCTCGACCACACCCACGGCCCGTCGGTCCGCGAACAGGACGTAATCGGCCGGGCCGACGTCGGTCTGGTATTCGCGAACGGCGATACCAGGGCCGGCCTCGAAATCGATCGCGCCCTTGTCCTGAACTTGCCAGCCGGCCGCGCGTAGCCGCTCGTCGATCCGGTCGCGCGCGATCTGCTCGGGGTTCTGGTTGGGTGCGTCGGTCACTTCGATGCTCTCGGATCGGGTCTACGGGAGGACGGGTACGGCTGAACCGAACCGGCTCGCCGCGGGATTCGGCTCATTCCGGAGCCGCCTTGTCGACGGGGCTCTCGGAAACGAGAAGGATATCGCCCTCGGCCAGCGCCGTAGCCTCGATCCGTCGAGGAGATCGAGCGGGTGCGATGTTCGCTCGATCGGCACGACCGAACGCGTGCGCTCGACCAGTTCGACGAGCTGCCGGTCGTGGTTACGCGGATGCAGACCATCGGATGGCCCATGAGAAGATCGGCAGTGCCTCGTGCATCCAGCGGCCCACTCAGGTGATCGCCGAGATTGACCGTGAGATCGAGCGCGATCGACTCGATGTCGTCCAGCCCGGCCTCAAGCGCCGCGCGGTTGCCCCGTGCACGTCCGCGATCACCGCGATCCGCTGAGGTGTTCCCCCCTGTGCTCTGCCGCTCAGGCGTTCGCGGGTATCCCGCACGTCTGCCGTAGCGTACAGGTCTCGCCGGTGCCGGCGGAGAGCCGTGAACGTGCGCTCGTTTCGCGTCGTCACACAAGACAGCTGCCCGCCCTCGAGGGCCCGAGCCGGGCCGGCTCGTTCACTCGTCGTCCCCGTTTTCGCCGACGTCGTCGTCGAGTGCCAGACTCGGCTGAAATTCCACCCCCGGCAACGTCTCGTCGCCGATCTCCGGAACCGGCACGTCGGCGTCTACCAGCGCCGCGGTGAGTGCCTCGATGCGGGCATGGCAACGCTCAACATCGTCGCGGCGCGCGGCGGTCAGCGCCGCGTAGGCCTGCTCGTGCCGCGCGCCGTCGCGATCGCGCCTCGCCTCGGCGCGGTCCGCGCGCGCGTTGGCGTCGGCGAGGAGGCCTTCGGC
>JAUKWC010036278.1:0-15381 GCA_032356245.1 Endocladia muricata
GCTAGATTCAGCATCCGATGCATTATTTGTGCTGGCTTGCGGTGCATCCACAACGGCGGCAACCTGTATGGGTGTATTGGTTGGGAGCGGTGTGCGTGTGGGCAAAATGCTGGTTTCTACTTTGGGCTGGGTCACTTCACCCACAGCAAGCGTTGGTTGGGGTGCGGGTGTAAAGGTCTGTGTTGGAATCGGCGTTTCAGTTGCTTCTTGTGATAGAGTCGTGCCGGTTGGCGTTTCATCAATACCAAACGAACCGATTGTCACGCGTGTCGCCGTTGCTGGCGGGACAAATGTTGCGGTGGGCAGCAGTACGACTGGCGGCACTGTCGGCACGGCGGTTGGTGGTGGTGGAGGTGGTGGTATCGTGGGTACGGCAGTTGGTGGCTCTTGTGGTGCTTGGTTGATGCTAATATTCTGCGCAAAATATTCTGCGTAATTCCCGTCTTGCTTGACGACACGCAGACGAATACTATAGGTACCTGGCGCAAACCCGTCAGATTGCAAAATGCCTAGTTGGCCGTTCGTAACCTGTTGGGTATTGCCATCAAAATATCTATAGTCTTGATCGCCACTTGGCTCTACCTTATAGTGCAGCTCGTACTTTTGGAATGGTTCAATAATAGCTGTCCCAAAAATAGGAAGCGCACCATTGACCGAAGCCCCCGTTGCGGGTGAGGTAATGCCAGATTGCTGTGCAAAAGCCGTAGATGGCAGCAGTGCAAAAAGAATATATACAAAGAGGATGGGTTTGGCGATTGAAAAAATTGATCGTTTTGGAGAGTCCATTTTTCTGCGGATTGTAAAAGGCCAACTTATGATGGCAAGTAATTCAGAAAAGAATTGGGTGTTGGAAAGCCCTGCGCTCGGCAAGCAAGCTGTGGAGTCGTTCAGCCTTGCCGCTGCTCTAAATGAGAAGAACTTTAGTTTTCTGCTGAACGAAGCGATGACTCTGGCCCCAAGTTGACTTAAGATGCTCATAGATTCGGTGATGAAAGTTACCCGTGCAAAGCGCATTCTTCGATGAATGCGGGCTATTAGAATCTCATATAACTACGTTTTTCACAAGTATAGGCAGGCAGAAAAAAAGACGTTTTTTGTTCAGATAATACATTTACAGTTTAGTCCATCTCAATCCGTATGAAAAAAAGTTCCGACCGCTCGATTTCGATCTGACCATTCTGAGTAATAAAGCGAGTCGCGCTATCTTCTGGAAACACGATCAGATCGCAAGGACCAGACCGGTTCACCCCCTTTAAGGCTTTCTGCACAATTGCCATGTGTGGCTCCATTCGCTGATTCCATTTTCCAATCGCAAAGTGGGTGTGGGGATAGCGTTTGAAGAGAGAATGCAGTTTGCGCTCGCTAACTTGACCGGCTTCGCCCCAAAAAATTGGTCGAGCCTCTAAATCAAGAGCCACCACATCGGGTTTGTAGCGGTCGCCGATTTTGATTTCAACGCTAAGCTCAGGATATTCGGGAAGGAAGAGCGCCCAAATAAATGCTTTCATCAGCACGTGAATCGCGCGCTCATTCCTATTTTTTACAAAAACAACCTGCTGACCGTGTGCCTTCAATGTCCACTTACGGCGCAGCATTAGTTCGGCTGTCATTCCCAATAGCTCATGTTAAAGACGCGCGTCAAGAGTTCTTCACGCTCGCTGTCGGACATCCAGCGCGGCTGCCCAGCGTCATAAAGCAGCGTTGTTAGGATCTGTGTGCTGATGTGGCGTCCATCATAGATCGTATGCTTAACGATCATGCCTTCACGTGTCTCGCGGCGTTGCATTTGATCAAAAAACAGATTGCCGAGTCCAAAGAGAATCAAGCGACCATCGGTAAATTCAACCGCCTGCGGCACGTGGCTTTGCACGCCCGTAACAATATCAGCGCCAGCATGGATCAAGGCGTTAAAGTCCACCCGCTGCTCGATCAGTGGGCTGACATCATAGCGTTCTTGGTATTGAAGCTCGGTCATCACCACGTCAGCTAGATCGCGCGCATGAATGTTGCGGATTGTTGCCGACATAATGTTGAGATCAAATTGTGCGCTGCCAGGCTTATTGTCTGTGGCCCACGCAAATTCAGGTCCATAGCTATTGGCCCCCAAAAAGGCCAGGCGATTTCCATTATGCTCGTAGTAGAGTGGTGCAAAGGCCGACTCTTTATTGATCCCACCGCCGTAGACTGGTATGTCTAACGATTTATAAAAATCAAGCGAATCGAGCGTGGCCTGGCGTCCATAGTCATTTTGGTGATTGCCGGTCAATCCAATAATATCGACGCCGCAAGCCTCTAACGTTTTGAAGTACTCTATCTTGCTGCAAAAGACCAAATTGTCTTCAGAGATATCAGTCTCGCAATCTTCGACAAAGGGAACTTCGTTGCTGATGTGCGTAATGTCAGCCGCAGCCAGTTCTGAACCGACCTCTTGCGCAGGCCAATCGTAGCCGAACACATCCATTTGTGCGGCGGTATTGCGCACCATCGCAGTTACACCAGTCATCGCGATCACGGTCAAGCGGTTTGGATCGCGATTTGATTTGGGCAGGTTCCGCATAATTTTGGCCCGCTCAACCGATCGTGTCGTGGCGCCTAGTTGATGAATAGCAAACGTCACAGATAGCGGATATCGCTCTGGCTCAAATCGATTTGCGTTTTCAATCGGCTTCTGACCGTCAATCGCCACAACGGCCAATCGCGGCACAAGTTCCTCAAAAGGAACGAAGAGCAGTGTCGCAGGATTATCCCATGCAACCTCTACAGCGTCATCGGTTGGTTTTAGCTCACGCACATAAGATCCAGCCGGACCTAGTATCCTTTCCAGTCCAGCAATCATCGATACAGGTACAACGATTTCATCATACCCAAGCGCAAGTGGCTCATAATCAGCCTCAATCACGTCTTCGACATCTCGCCAAAGCAGGCCAAGCTGACGCCACGAAATATCTAGATGAATGGCGTCAAAACGGGTCGCCACAGCATAAGTTTGCTGATAGGTGGCGATGGCATTTTCCTGATCAAAGTCAATAAGTAGATCTGCCCGCTGATTCATTCCTCCCGAGCGAATGCGTTCATTTGATACAGGCAGTGATTGGATCACAAAATGTTTGTCAAGCACCCGTTCGAGACTGCGGGACAGGACGCCGCTAATCAATATGGATTCTCGGATTGCGTTATCTACAATTACCGTTTCAGAAACTGCTGGAGGAATCGCTCTGGGGAGGCTTGCGACAAGAGTCGTTTCTCTATTTATGGATGCGTTTCTGTTGACAGTTGTTTCTTGAAGTGCGTTTTGTGGGGGAGAAGGTTTGCCGAGAGAGTCAGTCAGCGGTCTCTCTACAGCCGAAGCATTGATAGAGTTCCGAGCAGTTTCTAGTTCCGGCGCCAAGGCAACAACTGGCTCACTTGCAATCTGTTCTGCCCCGGTACGCTGAATTGCCAAAACCGTCTGCGATGAGGGGTTTAGACCTATAGTCGTCGTGTCAGAAGAAGTAGAAGTCGATAGTTGCTTTAAAGTTGGAGAGATGGCTTTTACGCCAAGAAAGGCGCCGGTCAAAATCATTAAGACTGCAAACGGAACTACAAATAAGCTACTTAACTTAGTTGGAGGGTTTAATATATAGTTCAAATTACCGTTTCTCTTATTGGTCTAAGGGTGTAGTGTATGTGAAAGAAAGGCAGAAGCGAACGCGCTTATCGCTTCCTTCGAACATCTATTTCATATAGAAAGATGAAATATAAGGCAGAGTTCCTAGCTCTGTTGTGTTGTACCGCTTCAATAAATAGCAGAAATAAAAGCACAATAATTTGTGCCCGTCCGATTACTTCCGATAGATAGTGAGAGGGTGGAATTTTTTGTATCAATATTGATACAACTTTAAATAGAATTATAGCCTAACATAGCAACTAAATTGAAATTTTATCAACTATTATCCGTTATTGGATGAATAGCTCACAAAAAAATTTCCGTTCAAGACCATTCATCAAACCACCATGCTAAAAAGATTGCATTTAAACTCCGTAGTGGTTGCGTTACCAATTGGTCTGAATTAAAACCAGAATAAACTTATTATATCTGTCATACTGGTGGGGATACGCAACACCCCAAAAAAATTCACCCGAATACTAGTTTGACCACATATATATACTTCGCTAAAAAAATTCTGTAACACATTTATAGCACCAAAATAAAATAGATCCGTATTCTGGCAACTAGTATTTACCAGAACGGAGTGAGGCAACAGCGTTGGTTGTCTCAATCGAACCCACTGTTTAGCATCTTAGTCTACACAGTTGACAATTCTGCCTTGGTTTGTCGCAGAATAAATCGGCTCACAATAGACAGTAGGAACGTCTCAAGGAGATGAGACTTAAATTTGGAGAGGAACAAGATTTATGATTTTATTGATCGCTTTATTAGTTGTTAGCACCGTTGTTGGTGCATTAGGAGGAAGCCTAGCGGTTGGACTCGATGGATCTAGCAATATGCTTATTGATGGATTTCTCAACGGAGCGGCATCAGGTATCCTGTTTGGAACGTTGATCTGGTACGTATTAGGCACAATTGATCGCATTCAGCATGAGCGACGGTTGGATAGTTTCTTTTGTGGCAGCGACCTGATTGCACCCACTGATATAGATTTGCCATAACGCCTTAAATTGTTCGCAGCAGTGCCGAACTACATTTTTACATAGCTCTTCCTACAACATGAGAAGATGTTAGTAGTTTATGGCTCCGCTCACCGCCGTACACTATATCCAAGCACACTAGCTCTAAGATGTACAGCAAAATAGACTTACGCTTATACGCAGTTCTCCTCATCACAAAAACAAATATTATGTAGTACAATTAAATAGAACAGACAAGCGTTACTGCCTTACCCAAGGCTCTAAATTCAAAGAAAGTACGTGAATTACTATATGGATCTAACTCAAATTGATACGCCCGCTGCCATCGTTGATATTGACAAAATCGAACAGAACATCAGACGATTACAGCAGTACCTCGACAGTCACGGCATCGCAAATCGTCCTCACATCAAAACTCACAAAATTCCCGAACTCGCCCACATGCAGATGGATGCTGGAGCAGTCGGCATTGCCTGCCAAAAGCTGAGTGAAGCCGAAGTAATGGCCCAAGCCGGATTAAAAGATATTTTTATTCCCTATAACATTATGGGAGCGGCCAAGCTAGAAAGGCTCAAACAGTTAGCCCGTCGCGTAAAGCTTAGCGTAGCCGCGGATTCGGCCTACACCGTGCGCGGTTACGGATCGATTGCCTCTGCGCTCGATCATGAGCTTGAAGTAATTGTTGAATGCGATATCGGCGGCGCGCGCTGTGGTGCGCAAACGCCACGGCTCGCCGCAGATCTTGCGCGGATGATCGCTCAAACCGAGGGGCTTACCTTTGGTGGCCTCATGACCTATCCAATGAATGAGCAACTTGCGCCATTTGTAGCCTCGACCAAAGCATTGCTTGCAAAAGAGGGGATCGATGTTGTAAAAGTGAGCAGCGGTGGGACGCCCAAAGTTTGGCAGACGCACACCTTTGCGGGGATTACCGAACACCGCGCCGGAACGTATATTTATGGTGATCGAATGCAGATGCAGGCGGGTGCGCTTACTCAGGATCAATGTGCCTTTCGCGTGGCGTCCACCGTCATCAGTCGGCCCACAGCCGATCGCGGCATTTTAGATGGCGGCAGCAAAACCTTCTCGTCGGATATTACACCAACACTCACAGGGTATGGCCTTATTGTGGAATACCCGCAAGCCAAAATCTACGCCTTCAACGAAGAACATGGGTATGTCGATTTTGCCGAGTGCGAACAGAAGCCCGAAATAGGGGAACGAGTCCACGTAATCCCCAATCATTGCTGCGTTGTTAGCAATCTGTTTAACAAAGTAGTGGGCGTGCGCCACAATCAAGTAGAGGTTATTTGGCCAGTTGCGGCGCGAGGAATGTTAAAGTAAGATATTGCACCAAAATTTTGCAGTAGACTCTACCGCTTATTGGGGGACTTTCCTACATTGCGCAAAAATTTGCCTAGCTTACGTGTTGCCTTTCCGGCGATTTTTCCAGCCTTCTGCGCCCCTTGATCGAACCCATCGAATGCAGCATCTGCGAGAGATTTACGCGTCCAGTTGCTAAGTTTTAACTCGTCCACGCCAAGCGCTGCCCGAATACTGGTATTCAAATCGCCTATATTTTCTGGACCCGATTTAATATATGTTTTGGCGCGTTGAGCCGCCGAATAGGTCATTAAAATATTCGAGCCAGCAGATGTAGCCACCCCAACCACCGGAATCACCCGCCCCATCGACTTTTGGGCCATGCGACTAGTCGCTTTGCGCGCCAACTGCTGCCCGCCCTTTATCAGCAATTGCTCCGTTGCATTTGCCGCTGCGCTCATATCATTATTTACGCCACTACTTATATCACTACTTGTTACGCTATTGTTTTGCGGGACGCTCTGCCCTACACCCGGTCGTCCTACACTCGGTCGTCCTACACTCGGTCGTCCTACACCCTGCCCTACTCCCAGTGCCAACATCAGATAACGCTCTTTCTCATTTGGCGCAAACTCATACGCATAAATCGTGGCAATATCCAATACAAGCTCGGTCTGCGTTTTATGCGTCGAATTCATATCGACCATCGAACCAACTGCCACCGATGCAATCGCACCTACGCTAGGGATCACCGCCGCACCAGCCGTTGCCGCACCCACACCAGCCACCTGCAAACAACGCATTCGGATCAGCATATCAACCAGTTCATCAGCCGTTTTGCCCGGACTCTTTTTACGCAAGGCGAGCACGCGCGCTGTCGAAGCCGCAGCAACAGGATCAGCTTCGGGCGGGACAATTTGTGAAGAGGTAGTTTGAGATCGTTCGGTAGATGACATAAAATTTCCGTTTAATTGAGTATAGAATGCCGTTTGAGGTGATTCAAAATTTTTGACAGAATACGTAAGATCATTATTATACTCTTCACAATCCGTTTATACTAAGCATCTATTTATACTAAGCATCTATTTATACTAAGTACCTATTTATACGAAAAACCGTTAAAACTAAGCTAGAAAAAGAGCGATAAAATATAGAAATCGTAACAAATTGACCATCTGAACGTCATCCTTAACGACAGGCTACCCAAATCTGATACAAAAGACGTTTATGATGTTAACATTTGTAGCACAAATAGGTAATACCTCGTGCAGTATCCACGCTAAAAATCTGGGTGTCCAAATCTGGTCATCTATCGTTAACACCATCAAATCGTTAACCCTACCAAAGAGGGATTAGTTGATCAAAAGTAAGACAGGCACCTGAAAAACAAGACTGGATGATGCGCTAGTGGCGTCTTGCCAGACACATTTTTCCTTTGTCGCTTACTTTAGATAAAATATAACATTGTGGCACCGTTGAGTATTATCAATATGCATATCTAGAGAGTTACGCACCGTTTAGCCAAATCTTAATCAATGCCGCTGTGCGAACGGAACAAAATTTTTCTGGATAGCTATATCAGACTACTAGACAGTAGTAAGGGAGTCCCCTAAACAATGAGTTTGATCATAAATCAAAAAATCAAGAAAAGGATGTTCAGTTTGCAAAGGAAACCGTCCTCATACGTCCGTAAGGTCGTGACTGCGCTGCTTTTGACCACGCTATTCTATGCGTATGCTAGCGCTTCTTACCCGACCATCTATGCAAGCGCCCCCCAGCAGCAAGAACCGAATCCAACAGCTATCAAATCGGCTTATATCGATGGCGATAAGCAGGGAGCGCTTAACAAAAGCTACACATTTAGCGCGCAGGTAACGCCCAAAGAGTCGGCGCAACATGCGACCTATACCTGGTTCCCTACACCGACAAGTGGACAAGGCACAAGCGAAGCAACCTATAGCTGGCTCGAAGCAGATAAGCAATTAATAAAGGTATCGATCAGCGACAAAAGCGATGCGGACAAAAATACCAACAGTGTCGAAGCAAGCCACACAATTCTGATCAAAGAAGAGAGCGCAATCAACGTCGAATCTGCCACAATTTCCGCTGCGATCAGCGGCGGTGACGGCACAGCCACGCTGCCACCCGCAATCCGAGTAGATGATCTGTATACAGTCACGCTCGATATCACGCCAGTTGGTGCGAACCAGTACACAATCTATTGGCAGCCAGAACCAAACGAAGGACAAGGCAAAACTCAAGCTGTCTTTTCATGGCGATCGGTTGGAGAAAAACAGATCAGTGCCTTTGTCTTCAATGCTGATGATACCACAATCGAAGCAGAACACAGCGTGCGCGTAACCACGTCTCAATCGATCATTTATTTACCAGCTATTGAGACAGGAAATGCCCAACAGAATGCCCAATCCGAAACAGAACTTCAAGTTGCCCAAGCACCCAAAATTGTAGGTGGAGAAGAGGCAGACGTTGGCGAGTATCCATGGCAGGCGGCACTCATGCTTGAGGTTGGGAGCGGCAACAACAGACGACTTTCATTCTTCTGCGGCGGTTCGCTGATAGATGAAGAATGGGTCATGACGGCAGCGCACTGTATTGATAATTTAGTTGGACGCACCAATCTTTTTGTTGTGTTGGGTCGCCACCGACGATCCAGCAATGTTGGCGAAACAATCCGCGTGAGCGAGATTATTCCACATCCAAACTACAACGCTCGTACCAGCAATAACGATATCGCGCTGCTGCGGCTCTCTCAGCAATCGCAGCAACAGGTGGTTCCATACGCTATACACGAGTTTGATACAGGTGATCCCGTTACCGTGACGGGGTGGGGACGCACGGTAGATGGCGATGCAGATTCCTTATCGGACGTGCTGATGGAGGTCTCTGTGCCCGTGGTATCGCAACAGCAGTGTCGCAGATCGTATGGCACGTCAGACATTACGGATAATATGATCTGTGCCGGCAGCACGGGGCTAGATTCATGTCAGGGTGATAGCGGTGGGCCGCTGATGATTCCAGACGCGAACGGCTCAATCGTATCCCAGATCGGTGTGGTTAGCTTTGGCATTGGCTGTGGATCTCCTGGCTACCCCGGCGTTTACACAAAAGTTTCGAACTATCTAAAATGGATCGAGGATACGCTGGGTGGAACCCCCGAAACAGACGAATACGAGCCGGACAATAGGGCCGATGACGCCACCAGCATTACGGCCAATGGTGAGGCTCAAACGCACGATTTCCATGCCGCAGGCGACGAAGACTGGATCTCGTTCAGCGCCGATGAGAGCGCTGAATATATCATCGAAACCAGCAATCTTGGGGCCGAAGGAGATACGGTGATCGATCTCTTTGACGGCAGCGGGAATCAGCTTGCGACGGATGATGATGGCGGTGAAGGGCGCGCGTCTAAAATCGTGTGGACGGCGGCCAGTAACGGGACGCTCTTTATAAAAGTACGCCACTACCAAGCCTCAGAGTCGGGCAGCGATACGACCTATGATATTGCGGTAACAGGCAGTGCGCCGCCACCACCAAGCGGTACGTCGGATGAGGATACCTTTGAGCCGGATAATAGCAATAGCACCGCCTCGGAAATTGTAACGAATGGAACGGTTCAACAACATACAATTCACGTAGCAAGCGATGAGGATTGGGTCAAGTTTACGGCACAAGCTGGCTATGAATACACCATCGAAACCGCGAATCTTGGTGAGGAAACCGACACCATTATTTATCTATACGACGAGCAGATAAATAATCTAAGCCAAAATGATGATGGTGGCGAAGGGTTTGCATCAAAGATTGTCTGGACCGCAGCAGCAGATGAGCTGTTGTTTGTGCAGACACGCCATTATGATCCAGAAGCAGGCGGCGCAACCATGCGCTACGATCTCTCCATCACCGCAGTAGATATGAATGAAGAGGCCGACGACATGGCCGATCAATTCGAGCCAGACGATAGCGCAGCAGAGTCAACGGAGCTTGTCGCGAATGCATCGCCCCAAATTCACAACTTCCATGTAGCGGGCGATACAGATTGGTTTGTGATCCAGATTGAAGCTGGCACAATTTACACCATCGAAACTGGCAATTTAGGACCGGAAAGCGACACGGTCTTGGTGCTGCTTGATGAATCAGAAAACATTATCGCCCAAAACGATGATGTCTCGGCGGGTAATCGTCGATCGAGGATTATCTATGTTGCAGAAGATGATGTGACCGTATTTGTCACGGTTCGCCACTATAATGAAGCGTCTAGCGGTAGTGCAACCGTGTATGAAATTCAAGTGCGATCAGCGGAAATTCCGACTGACGGCGATGAGTATGAACCAGATAATAGCACAAATGAAGCCATCTCAATCGCGGTCGATGGATCGATCCAGCCGCACACGATCCACGAAGCAAACGATATGGATTGGGTAAGATTTACGGCAGAGGCGGGCTATTCGTATACAATCGAGACGCTCAATCTTGGCTCATCAACCGACACGGTCATTGCCCTTTACGATAGTTTTGGCAATCAACTAATAGAGAATGATAATGGCGACACTGGATTTGCTTCGCTGATTGAGTGGATTGCAGAAGAGAGTGGTCAATATTTTGTCGTCATACGCGACTTTGATTCAACGAGTGGCGGGGCGCAAGTTTCCTACGAGGTTCGTATTTTACAGGGAGATCAGAATACGTTGGGTGATGCGTTCGAGCCAGACGATACGCAGGATCAGGCCACAGAAATCGCCACCGATGGTAGCATGCAACGCCATGATTTTACCCTCGCAGGCAACGATTCTTCCGATAACAATAGCGCTGACGTGGATTGGATAAAATTCAGCGCCACGGCAGGCAACACATACACTATCGAAACCAGTGAGCTTGGCACAGAAAGCGACACGGTAATCGAACTATACAGCGTCGATGGCGACCAAATTACGGTTGATGACGATAGTGGGATAGATCTTGCATCGAAGATTGAGTGGCAGGCGCCCGATTCCGACGGTGCTGCTGAATCAGCCACCTACTATGTAAAAATCCGCAACTATCGGCAAACGGCTGTACCCGAAACGGCTTACAGCATTTCGATTACGGCTACCCTGCCAGAGGAGTCAAACAGCCCAGAACAGTCTCAATTGATTGTTACAAACGGCAATTTTGAAGAGGGTGCAACGGGCTGGACCGAGGATGAGGTTGGCGACAGCAACATTATTATGGTTGCAGGCAATCGCGTAACAGCTCCATACGAAGGCAGTTGGCTAGCTCACTTGGGCGGAACAGATGACGCCACTTTCTATGTCGGGCAATATGTAGAGGTCGATGCCGATAGACCCTATCTTGTCTACTGGTATTGGGTCGACTCGGCTGATCTGTGCGGCTATGATTTTGGTGGCATCGGCGTAAATGGCAACTGGCACACCAGCTACACGCTTTGTACAGAAAGCAACTCAAGCGAGTGGGAACGCAGCGTGATAGATCTAAGCGAGTTTGCGGGTGAAACGATTTTGCTCGATATCGCAGTCTTTGCCGATGCATCGATCCGCAGCAACATGTACGTAGACAGCGTAAGTTTTACTGGCGAGATCGCGATTCAGGCAGCAGCCGTTCAAAGCGCCTCGATCGAACCAGAACTTTCAACTGAAAATAAAGATGGCGTCGCGCCTCGTGCAGTGCCGCCAGCTTATCGCTAAAAAACGCACGGGCAGCATATTTATGTAAGTCCCTCATGTCTTTACTAGGCATTCACTGCTAGTAGAGACGTGGGGGGCGCATCCTCTCAACGTGCCGACGTCACATGATCCACACCAGTCCGTCACACACAAACGATCAGATCGTGCGCCTAGAATTGCTGCTATAGTAATTATTGCGGATCTCGTGTCTCTAAATCGCTACACAACGCTCACGGCATGGGCACAAAGCCCAGCAACGTATTGGGGAACTTATCCGTCACCAGCAGAAACCCACGATCATCCAGCCGCACAATTCCTTCCCAGTTACGCGAGATCTGATCGCCCACAGATTGCCCAAGTAGAAGCAATGCCGCGCCAACCAGTGATATCTGAATCGGCGGTCGCTCCGTCAAAGTAATGCCATCCTCACCTAAATGGAATTCAACCAATCGCTCCACCGTCAACAGCTTTGCATGTGAAGAACCTGCACCAAAGGTCTCGCGCAAAGGTTCTGGCACCAAAGGTTGATACTTTTCCCCATCCCCTGGATAAAAATAGTTGATGGCCCAAAAATTATTAGCCGAATCAAGTGCAGTTGCATCGGTAATCCGATACTCGATATTGGGAAAACGCACCACCCCCTGATCCGCTAAATCGAAGTCAAAAACGTGCGCAACCGGAAACGTATTAATGTTTACCCCATTGCCCTCATAAATCGTAAAAAGTTGATCCGCCGTCGCAACCAGCGTCTCGTCACCCGTATTGCCCATCGCAGCCTGCGGCAAAATTTGCGCCACAGTTGTTGTATCCAACACAATGCCGCTCAAATCTGGTGCGATGGTTCCTCCCACCAAATAACTGAGCGTTTCATTAAAACCACCCGCTTCAATCGTCAGAAAAACCCTATCACCCACAAACGAGATAGCCTCGAACCCCTGATAGCGATAGATAGAAGTAGCCAACTCCCCGGCATCAAATGGGATCGGCGTAGGCTCCAGCGGACCGGCCAACGTGCCGTCCAAAAAAGCCAAAATATCAGCCTTGTTCAGCAAATAAAGACTACTGCCAAACTTGCCCGGAAACTGCGGCACCAGAACAAGAGAATCGCCATACCAAGCCATGGCCGAGATCTCAGCATCGCGCTGCGCAATCACCCCCGCCAGTGGAATCATCTCCACCCTCTGTTCAGCCACTTCTGCTTGACTAGCATTAGAATCACCAGCATCAGAATCACCAGCATCAGAATCACCAGCATCACTCGTGGCTGCAACTGATTCTGAAGTCAAATCAGCGTTTGCTGATGGGTCAACGACAGGCAAACTGTCGGGCGGCGGGAATGAGCAGCCGCTCAATAAAATCGTTGTCGATACAAAAATAGAGACTAATTTCAACTGTAAATCCATGCAATCTATTCCACTGAAACTGCGATCTGTACCTTGACTATTGATCCGATTTCTCTTCTTGGCTTTTTTCTTTCTTACTCGCTTTCTCTTCGCTACTCGCTTTCTCTTTCTTGCCCGCTTTCTCTTCCTTGCTCTTATTCTCGCTGAGCATATGTTCAAACTCGACCGCATCACGCGCCAGCCAACGTCCATAAACGCCGCTCGGCAACTGTCGCCCGCGCACATCCATCACCACCATCTCGCCCGTATCAATCCGGCCACCGCGCGCTGCGCCAAGCGCGGCCAGTTGATTGCGCATCGTTACCGGCGTAAAGCCAGGCGTATGGCAGCTATATACCACAAAAAGTGCCTTGTGCGAAAGCAGCGCCTTAGTCAGCCGCAGCAGCTCTTCCAGTTGCGCCTCGATCTTAAAGACCTCTCCTTTTGGGCCACGCCCAAAAGTTGGCGGGTCAAAAACAATGCCCTCATATTTATGCCCGCGCCGCTCCTCGCGCTCCATAAACTTAATCGCATCATCCACAATCCAGCGGATCGGGCGTTCATCCAAACGGCAAAGACGCGCGTTTCTGCGCGCCCAATCCACAACCCCCTTGGCGGCATCTACATGCACCAAATGCGCCCCCGCCTGGCTAGCCGCCAACGTACTGCCGCCCGTATAAGCAAACAGATTTAGCACATGCAAATTCGCATTCTTCGTGCGCGACATCCGCCCACGGATTTGCTCGCGCATCCACGTCCAATTGTCAATCTGCTCGGGAAAAAGTCCCGTATGCCCAAAATTCGTCAGCTTGATCTGGAAAGACATCTCGCCATACATCACATCAAAATCGCGCGTAATTTTATTGCGCCATTCCCACTGACCGCCCCCTTCCGAATCGCGCGTAAAAACAGCATCCGCCCGCCCCCAATTGCCGCCATCAAGCTGTGGTGGCCAAATCGCCTGTGGCGCAGGCCGCACAAAAATATAGTTGCCAAACCGCTCCAACTTGCGCATATTGCCGCTGTCCAGCAGCTGATACGGACCCGTCTCGTAGAGTTTGGTCGGTAAATCGGGCATCGGCATCTCGACCGACTTGGGTTCAGCCATTTCTGGCGCGTTTGATCTTGACGCGTTTTTGTGGGATGATCCACCCTTTGTTTGGTCACGATTCTTCGCGCCACCCTTAGATGAGAATTTTGGCCCACTTTTTGACGACGCGGCTCGACCCTTTTTTGCAGCTTTACCGCGTGTTTTTTCTTTTTTAGATGAGTTTGATTTTGCTCTAGCCATAATGACTGAGTGTATCATATTCGTTTCAGAACACGAACTCTTTACAGCCAAGAAAATCAGATAGCACCGTTACGCCGAGCAACATTATGAACAACCATCATTCGCTGATTTATCATCTAGAAGAGCTTGCTGCAAACGCTTGGCCCGCCCGCGTTACCCAAACGGTCGGCGGCTGGCGACTGCGCTACACCGACGGCATAACCCGCCGCGCCAATTAGGTCTGGCCCAATCTTCACCCACCTGCACAGCAACCCAGCCAAACCGATCTCAACAAGCAGCTAGAAACGGTGGAGCAGTTTTATCTCCAGCACAATTTACCGGCCAGATTTCAACTCTGCCCAGCCGCACAGCCAGCCACGCTCGACAAAATATTGGCCGAACGTGGCTATCAAAGCGACGCAACCACAAACGTCCAAACCACATCCATCGCCGCCATTCTCAACCAAGCCAACCTAAAAAAGCTTGCGAAGGAAAAGAGTGAACAAGATCTCGGCACCACAGTAACCATCAACCACCACCTAAATGACGCGTGGTTCGAAAGTTATTGTCAGGCCGAAACCCTCAGCCCAGAGGCGATCACCGTCCGACGCGGCATCTTAGAGCGCATCGCACCCGCCACGGGTTTTGCCCAACTTGCAGGCGCGCACGATCTCACCGCCGCATTGGGTCTTGGCGTAGTCGAGCGCGGCTGGCTCGGCATTTTTTGTATGACCACAAAATCCGCATTCCGCCGGCGCGGTTTTGCATCATCCATTCTGCACGCTCTCGCAAAGTGGGGGCGCGAGCGGGGCGCAATCAACGCTTATTTGCAAGTGATGACCAGCAACCACTCAGCCCAAAAACTCTATACACGGGTCGGCTTCAATACAGTTTATCAATATCACTACCGCGAAAAGTTAGGCGAGTGAGTTGAACCGTTAAAAAGGTTATAACCATTTGCCATATCCCCGCGCAGAAAGGCGTAAAATGGCTGTCACCAGCTAGTATGACAGGAACAGTTAGGCCATTCCAAAAATTAAACTATACGTTATGGCCGCAAGCTACTCCAGAAAAGCCGATGAAATACGTATAATTA
>JAUKWC010036289.1:0-15377 GCA_032356245.1 Endocladia muricata
GGGAAGTGAGGGCACCGTTTGCATTGAGGGCTCTGACGGTGAGGCAGGAGAAGTGGAGAGGAGGAAAAGGAGGAGGGGCAAGGAGGGGCAAGGTTTTTATCAAGTCGGCGTCGTTTGCTGCAAAGTCGGGAAGGGGCGCGGGAGCGGAGAATGGCGGGGAGACGTCGTGGGTGTGGGAGAGTGCGGAGGTGGAGAAACCGAGATTTATGTGGAGTTGGAGAGAAGAGAGAGAGGCCGGCAGGAGGAGAGAGGGGCGGGGGGGCAGGTGGATATGGGATTGGTGGTGGAGGGGGAGGAAGGGGAGGGGTGGGATTAGGGCAGAGGTAGGTGGGGGGAAGGGGAGAGATCGAGGTAGAGAGTGGGGCGAGGAGCAGCGGGCTGAAGAGCAGGAGAAGAAGGGGTGGGGGAAGGAGGGTGGATTGCCAACGTTTACAGAGAAGATGCGATCAAAGTCGAGCGTTGGTGAGTATGAGTTGAAAACATCGAAGTCATCGGGGGCGTTTGACGTGTATTAGCTGGCCAAACGGGCGGAGTGGTACCTTGAGGGTGTGTTTTGTTTGAGAGAGTGTGATGGGAAATGGGGTTTTAGGTGGATACCGGATTTTCGGCGGGGGTTTGCGTACGTGGTTGACAGTCGGAACGGCTGCCTACAGGGGTGTGTGCATGTGGCTTTCACTGCGTCGCCCGCAAAACATATCAAGAACAGGTACTGCAGGTAGCATACTCAATGAAAACATGACGCTGATTTGAATGAGTACCGGCTTGCCGTGACCCATCGCCTTGCTCGACAAGTCGCAACGTTGCATGCAGTAATTCAGACGGCTTTCGAGGACATGCTCTCTGTCGAAAGATGCATGACATAAGCAACACGGGGCTCTTCTCAGCATAGACCCAGAATGAAGAACAAAGATGAGCTAGATTTAGACAAGTAGTACCCACCAGTCTAGCCGGGGGAACAGATAGGTTGTTCTACGGTGAAACAAAAAGTGCCGAGTGCCTCACTGCAAGCACGCTTGTGAGCTCTGCGATCTCTGTTCCGTTCTTCACTAGCTGAATAAATCGGCGTAGACCAGCGACTTTGCAGAACTTGCTCACTCGGCAGTTCGGAGAGAAACAAATAGACAAGCACATCTCTGTCATATGGCCACCACTCGTATGCTGGCACTATGCTTCATCTGCCACGTTGAACCTCTCCGAAGGGCTACCGCAGGTTTTAGGTGAGGAGAGCGTTCTACAGTGCTACAGTACAGTGCGCCCTTACCTTCGAAGCCCCGGGCAGCTGGAATTTAAGACAGTTGCGTTGAGTGGCATCGTGACCTGGTACAGTACTAGTGTAGTAGTTCGTCCGGTAACCTAGTTTCTCATGTGCTTGTAGAATAAAATGCGAGTTGTAACCAGGATGGCAGAAAAAGAGGCATATATAAAATACGGGCATACGGACGCGAAACCCCAATCCCAAGGGTGCTGTACAGTATGAAGGGCTGTTCTATGCTGCGTGTGTATGCGCATATGCAGGCGTAATCCTCCTGTTCATTGGCTGTGATGCACACATTGTACGCCACGGTACTTTTGAGTAATGACACACTTGGACACGGATAAAATTGGTCCCTATCTTTTGGATTACACTCCGTGCGATGCATGCATGCATACTGTCTAAGTATGGTAATACTGTAGGCGCAAATATCCCATCAGTCTGAGCTCTGTTCACTATCGGCCACGGCGCATGGCGCTCCCCCGGAAGAAAGTCGGTTTACAGTAAAGGAATGCGGACAATCCACCTTAAGCTGTTAATCTGCATCTTGATACTGTACGGTGCGTCTGTCGATATGGGGCGGTTCGTGTATAGATGCGCAATGACATTTTTCGTTCGC
This sequence comes from Endocladia muricata, assembly GCA_032356245.1. Lineage (NCBI taxonomy): Eukaryota > Rhodophyta > Florideophyceae > Gigartinales > Endocladiaceae > Endocladia > Endocladia muricata. The sequence continues at coordinate 1,872 of JAUKWC010036289.1, forward strand.
TCATCTGCACATTTCTGAGTGGTGCTCTACGCATGACGGCGCCAATTTTCGACGGCGCCTGTTCTACGCATAGCTTCATCATAACGACTATTTTAGATGTTTTTAAGTCTACATTTTAATCTGTCCATTTAGTGCCCACGCCTACCGTCAGCCCCAAACCGCACGCCACACGTACACTAGCTCTCTCGTCGCTACTGCCCCTCGCGCGACCGGCGGGTTACAGGAATGTAGAAGTAGAGGACGTCAACTACGTTCGCTTCCTCGTCTGTATATCACTTCCTTCCATCTTTAATCACATCTCTGTATATCCTTTTCTTTATGCGTACAGCACGTCAACTTCTGAACTGTACCGGAAACCGACTGCAGTCAAGCAGTCTCCTAGTGCTACAAGCTCCACAGCCCCTCTCGTTCACTTCGTTGCCTGAGACACATTCATGAGAGATCAAGCATTCGCACCTTACAGTTCAAATTTTGTGACACGCAGGCGCAAGCTCCTCACGGTTGCCTTTCCAACCGCCGTTCCTCGGTACGGAGGGTAGATTGAAATGACTCCGGCTACAATCAGAAGACCGAGTTCGGATCGCGTCATACGTCTGATTGCCGACTTCAAGGTCCGATACGACATCGGGGAGAGAGTCATCTACATCATTAAAGAGATATTCGATATTTACCCGTCTGACGACAGGGCACAGCGGGCCAATACCGCTAACACTGAGTGCATTGTCAGGCACCATCCCTGTGCAGTGTCAAGGTGGTGCACGACCGCCGAAAGTACTACTTGGAACTCTCGGATGGCAACCCAACTGGGGCTCTGCTCTCATAAGACCAGATTTTGCAAGCAGCGCGCGCCTACCTGTGGGCAGGTAGGGTGAGGAACGTCTGAAGGGACTAGAAAGGTCTGCAAAAGCGGGTATCTCCCCGAAAGTAACCGATGCACAGGAGTACTACTCCACGCATCGGTGTAGTACGGAGAGTTTCACTGACGTTAGGTTATTGTCAGGACCTAAGTGTACGGATGGTATCCAGGTGAGGGGACTTGCTCCCATGGCGGACCCTCAGCGGACGAAAATCTGCAGAACTGCTGTAATGGCGTGCTCAATAGCCACGTCGGTAAGGATATGTAACTCGTCCGTAGGGTCATCCGTGACTAACAGAGGAAGTTGCGCAACTGATGAAGATTGTAAGAAGTTTCCTCAGTCTGAAGCTGTGGTGTCGCACCACCTACAGCCACGGGAGTATCAAAAACTAGAATGCCTCCAGAAAACGCAAGCGGCGCAGGCCACCGTCGACCTGAAACTCGGAACAGCGTGTCTTGCATGCCTAGTAGCATCGGCAACAGCCCATTGCAGGGCGTCAAGAGACAAATGAAGTATAACCACACTGGGAGGGCTGTAAAGCTTCGTGGGATAATCCCGATACGGTCAATTGTATGGAAACAGCGTATTGCCAGAGACAGTGTGGTCGCTGGGAGGGAACTGTAAGCGTGGGAGGCACTTCAATAGCCGGTGCACGCTTTTCAGATCTCCGTGGACTTTGGAGTCAACCACGATGTCACCGGGAATTTCCTTTCACGACAGCACGTATCGTTAATGTGCATATGTATGCCAAGGCCTGTGACGATGGCTAATCCGCGCTAGTACGTTACAACTGCAACTGAAAGTACAACGAAATCTATAAGTTATCCTGGCCCGTGGGATAGAAGGGTAAACAAATCTGATTAGATGCATTAAGAGCACAAATGAACTAGCGTACACATATGTACAACGTATGGTAATGCTGAGCGCGGCGCAAAAGCGTACGACGACGTAAAAGTGACTTACAATACCGGCCATAGGCCGTGTCGCTTGTACATGGTATACCTTGGCGCTATTGTAGCGGTGTGGACGTAGCCCTGCCCTGAGAGCTAGTGCTCTGCATGCGTGGTCCAGGATACGATTCCTGTGCCAGGAAACGAACTGTCTCCAAATTTTCATCTATATCCTCTCTCCGGTGATGCTATCCTTCCCGATACGGCCAGAGCACAGGAATTCGAAGATATGCTGGATGGCCTGATTAGGGCACTAGGCTTTTACTGTCAAGACATCGCCAAAGGTATCGTCATGGCACGTGCATGGTTTGCTCGTGTGCTTGGTTGCGACGTACCGGCGATGAGGAAAGCTATCAGCTGCTATAAGCATGGAAAGATCTCCCGATGAGTTTTAGTGAACAGACTGGTCGCAACAGAATTAATGAAGGCCGTGGCTCAGGAGCTCGACGGCAATCTTCGACCCCAAGCGTCTCTCTACGGTTACAGAATGACAAACGCACCTGTCTGTGCATCTCATAATCCGTGGTCGCGTAGAGTCGTCGACACAAATCAGCAGGCTCCAGTTCACGACATCCCACCGTTCTTATATCACGGTGATGACCTACACAGTGCGCAGCTGGACCTGAGAAATGAGTCGGACGATGCAGAACATGGAAACAGTGCCTCCATTTTCTAATCGCCTTCGGATTACCCTGAAACCCAAAGTGACTGAGATGAACAGCATGCTATGGCCACTAGGAAAGTATGCGCTGGCTGGTCTCGTGCAATTCTAGGTGGTGATACTGCTTGCTGTAGCGAATCGGTCCTGCACAGCTACGACGCCACTATGGCTGGCACCTGCGCTGAACGTGGAAGTCTGAATCCTCTCCATGAACATATACTTTTGCGTGATACTGCATAAGACGATGTTCGAACATATGTGTTTTATGACATGGATGCGGATTTCCATCAGGTGCAGTACCATAGTAGAGTTTCCACTCGTACTGCGCGTTTTGAATTTCCTTATAATGCTGGCTTCCGTGGCAGTCCCAATAGTGGAGCTTGTCTAGTAAGGCCGAGTCGTCGCGTGGATACCGGCTTCCAGAAAAAACATATTTTGAACGGTCGCGTCCTATGAACATTCGCGTTGACCAGTAGCAATTCGTGCCCTAGTAGCACATCCAGGCCGTATAGCGACGTATGCAGTACAATGCAGTTTCACACCTCAACTCACTTACATTGATGGCGTACAATGACTTATAGCCTGTCTCACGCCGATAAGCGTTCGTTGGACCGTCTACACCCCTAACCACCCTCTAGCAGACTGTGCACCACTAGACGAACAAGAGTTACGTGCGTTAGAGGCCACCAATCGCTCTGCAAAACTGAGCAGTGTGCTATCGGCGACGGTCTTGTACAGTATTTCACTCATAGTCGGGGCGAGATTGCAATACAAGAGGCAAACTAAAAAGCTCTGCACTGATTTTTGGGACAGGAGCGTGAAAATACTGGAACAATAGCGAGGACTATCTTTTAACGCACCTCAGAAATACCTGGTTTCATGAGTACTGGTCGACAGCACCCATCTGCCGCGTGCTAAAGGAAACAACAAGCTCAGCCAAATCGCGAAGCCGAAACGTCTCGGTTCTGGGCCCTCTGATACGTTTGCGTTGTGGAACGTTCTCTATACGTAGTATATTCGCTGATCAACGATGCGCAAATGAATGTATCTAATAGCTACTGCATTGTCTACGACGCATGGTACCCGTGCGGGGCCACATGCTGAGGCCTTTATTCAAGCTGGCAAGATTCATCATTCCAAGTTGGCGTCTTCCGATACGCGTAAACTTTCTTTCCGTGCAGGAAGGCCAACTGTGCTTACAAGGGCGAAGGGAGAGCAGAAGCCAGCCCTTCACTTTTTTCTTGCTGTAGTGGCGCTACAATGGTCTCTCCCGGGACGGGAGGTGCAGCCTTCTTTTCCTGAGCGGTTCGTAGAAGTATCCCACGAAGCGTACGGAAACTTTAAAGAGGGGTCGTGAAGGTGCATTTTATGGGGGTCATACTTATGTATTTATTGTTGGTGGGGAGGTGTCTGTAGTGAGAGTAGTAGCGATTTGCTCACGTGAAAATATGTGAACTGGTAGATGCTGTTGCGGGGGATCAATTTCCCACGTCCGCCTGCTCAAGTATTGGTGTATGAGCAGGCCCCACCCTCTGTCTCTAGTGACGCCTCACAAATCGAAGCCATCATTACTGTTCAAACCTCTTCTTTTTGCGGCAGTGCTCCCAACGTCGCCCAATTTTCTGCGTAACAGTTCTTCCAGCCATGCTCAGGTCGTTTCGAGCGCCCTTCTCGTGGCCTGCTCGTCGAGATTCTCTCTTGAACTCGCATGAAGTGTCTGATATTGTTGTATAGTACACGTAGTGATTTACTCACACAGGTTCCTCATCTTTGTTACTTGTTCTCGGAACGGGAATTGAATCTTAAAGATCGCCGGAGTCGAAACGAAAATCTTTAGAAACAGCCGTGACTGCCATGCTACTGTACTCCGTGTCCAGTTTTCCGGAATTAACCACGGCAATAAAACGTCGGCACTGTCAGTCTTTTCAGGTGTTACATACTTCGTGGCACGAGGAAGAGCTATATCGCCGGCCGAGGACTGCGGTAGCTCTCTCGTGGCGCAGAACAACTGTGTTGGTACATCCTTCCCTTCTGGAATGTAATACACATGGTACCACATTGTCATCTTACCCATCCCGCGGCCCTCATATCTGGCCCAGTGTGCGTGAGATGCTGGGGGCAACACAATACAGAGCTGGGTGGCAATGTCACCTTCTTCGTATTGAATAAAGATGCCCATGGCATGTGCCCGCTTTCCTCCCCGTTTGCAGCCAAGCACGAATAGACACACATCCGCAAAAGGAAGTCAACTACTCCGCTGACGATTGCAAGGAAACCCAACGTCCCTGCTCTCGATTTCTGCTCAAAGTTGTTGCGCAGCACTTGCAGCAGGCAGTCTCTCGCGATCAGCAAAGTACAGCCCCCCAGTCGTTGGCATGAACAGCTTTCTCCCAGATTACTTCCTTCAGACCGACGTAGGTAGAGAAGTGGCCGACCAACGCAGTCAGTTGTACAGGCATCGCGGGGGCCGACACCTAATCCCTCCTTGGTTCGAATGCTTCTACTGGCAGGGTCTGCGGACTGGAGCAGCAGGACGGTCCGAGATCCCGGTTCACCGCATTGCATTTGTCTTCCCGGTCGTTCACAGTCTAAATGCACCGGGTTGCAGTCGGCTCCTTTTCAGCGAAATATCTCCCCTGAATTTGCTCATGATGAACAAAAACACTTCCTCACCGAGAGAAAGGTTCGACCCGGGCAACACAGTGGGGGGCTAAAGGCTTCCACATTTAACGCCGCTGCAGTGAGCCAAATTCTGGACGCAAGTGTAGTCGGGTTGCTGAAGCTCTCCTTGTCGCCCCTTAAAGTAAGTATAACCATTTCCATAATCCCGACACCCGTTGGCTATAGTTTTGCAGAGATGTGTGTGAGGCCAGTTAGATTTCCAGATGTCTGAACCCAGATCCATACCGTCCCTATTGCTACAATACATATATCTAGCCAGAAAGAAATGGACGCAATGCATGGCCACAATATCCTTCAAAGTAACACATAATTACGCTTAACACTCACCCACAATCTGTACTGCGAAAAGTCAAGGCGAGGGATGCGGGTCATCCCCGATGAACGGGCGCAATTTCCCTTCGCCGAAGGTTGGGAAACTGAACAGTGTTAGTCGACCCAAGGGTTCTCTCTTATCGTCAGTCAACAGAATTTCGTCGCTGATGCGAACCAGTAGCACGTTCGGAACGTCGCCGTCGAACGTTTGAGCGCCGTGTGAAGATGGGCCCGTCTTCTCCTGGGCCGCTACAGTCTTCTCCACATTCTCCTTCATTTCATCATCTACCATTGCCTTTGATGCGATCTCTCACCTTGACCACCACACCGTCGTTATGTGACCAGCGGATTTCTCTGTCTGCATAGGTTTCACAGGTGGAGGTTTCTACAGTGAAAGCGATGTTGCCTCCCGTATCCTGAAAAGCGCTTTTGGCGGAGCGAGCCCTTGTGCAGACCATGTGCAGAGGGACTACAGCATCGGATGAAGTCACGCGCACAGAAGCAGCACCACCGGCAGAGCAGAACCTCTCTTGCTCAGCAGTCGCGGTCGTCATGCGGGCTAGGGACGTGTTCTTCTTAGAGCCGGAAGTAATGTACCAAGCTAGAATATTCGTGAAGGGCACAATTTAGGCCTTGTCGCGCTTTACCAGATGCTTTTCAGAGTCGCTGAATCTCATTGAGAAGAGAAGTGTCCCCATGAAGTGTACTTTTGCGGCCGAGATCCCGAAAGTGTCAGAGTCGGCAATCTCAGTCGAGAGGATTTTTTCGCAAGTGAGGCGACTGGGCGTCGCATACTTCTCGATCATCTGTAGTCAGACTTAGAAAGTACTTCAGACACACACAAAGGAGCCCTCGGAGTCAAGCAGCTCTTTGCGATTTCGGCTAATGGGCAACCACGACGCGGAAGTTATGAACAGAGCACAGACTTCAGGGCTCTCAAGCGAAAGGTGCGCGTCAAACAGAGGCCCGGAACGGAGCTCACTGAATACGAAGCTGCCGAGAGTCCAGTCCCTCAGAAAATCATTGAGGCATGCGTGTCCCAGGAAAACTTTACCTACGTGGACTTAGAGGCAGTCTGGTGGCCTTTGTCAATATTTCCGTCGTTTCCGGCGGAATGAAAGCGAGTAGGTCCCTGTGATCATCACCGGCAGGAGCCTGCATGAAGTCAGTGACACTCTCGAGGTAGTAGGGGAATGGTTTGTTGATGCCGACCAGTCCCATCGAGTTATTCCGCCGAGATGTGGAAGATATTACTTCCGTATCGGTCATGTCCTATCCATCTTTCGGGCAAAAAGAAGGGCGCGGGAAAACACCTGCGAGCCCATGCTGTGCTCTTTCTTCTTTGTTCCTACTAGGAACGGCTCGGAGGTGATGAAAGCCGTCCTCAGAATCGTACTTAACGCCTTGGCGCAAAACAATGCAGTTCTTGATGGTCTCGTGAACGATGTTAGGTACCACGGGACTGTTGTAGCGTCGCGCGGGGACCGACATGACTCCAGGGTCGTAATTGCAGCCATACTCAACCATTTTAGCATCTAGACCCCCAATAGACGCGTCTGTGCTTTAGTGAAAAACGGGCCCCAGCTCGGTAGGCTGTACAAAATAAGTATGAAACTCGGTGGACTCGTAGTCGGACTTTGAGATAGTCGGACGGGACACGGGCTATTCGTCCGCTTCCACGTCGAATATCTCGGAATACTCACCGTAGGAGCCGTCTGATGGTGGAGAGAGGTTTTGCGAAGTGTGCCTGACTGGAGGTGTCCGGGTACAGGTTTTGGCGGGGCAGGGGCTCGGATTGAGATAGTTCTACGCCAACTCCCCACCCAGAATATGCCGTCGACGTCCCTGCCTGTAGCCCCAGTTCCGCGATCCACATGGGCGAGTCCCGGGTCATGGTTGCGAGCAAATGTATCTTGATGAGTTCGCAAGCTCACTCGTTCCGAGAAACAGCTACCAACGGGAAGGAAAAATAGGGCATATGGCGACAGTAGTGCGGAAAATCGGAGGGGGGAGCCGTATGCGGGGAGGCTAGAACTGAGTACGGTACAGAATGGATACCCGGAGAGACGGTATCCGTAGCGGAAAAGGGGCCGCTACAAGAAGGCTCCCAGAGTTTGAATGGCCACAGTTCGCGGCAATTGGTGGTGCGCATCGAAAGACGCATTTCTCAGAGGGCTCTAGTAGTGGAATTGAACATCTGAAAGACACAAGGTTTTTACAGATGGAGGAGATGTCACTAATGATAGGGGTCAGGAGCTATTGATGTACAAACACGTGAGTAGAAGGATGTGCTGAGTCGAAACAGAGAACCAATCTCTATCTGCTTCTGGATTTTTACAAAGGCGAAACGTCAAAACCCTCGCGCTTTCAGTTGTCGCCGCGGTCCGAACCCAGTGTTTTCTCGCCGCTCTTCAACAATGCCGTCAACTGACCTGAGCCGGCCTGGGCCGGCCAACGTTCGTCTGCCTGCATTCGGAGTCGCCCTCCCCTCACCATTGCTGAATGTGACGTTTGATCTCATGAAGTTTCTCATGCTCGCCATCCTGGACTTTCCTGTTGCACCAGAAATTAAATTCTCAACGGTATTCAATGCGATTAGTGCAGAGAGTATTAATCAGCGGCAAACTGGCAGTGGCGTTAGTTATACTATCAAGCACAACCATCCGGCCTGTCGAGACCTGAACAACCAGCAGATCAAGCAGAGAACGCGCGCAGCGCTGTCGTTCGTTTCCCAGGCACCGAAAGACAAGAAGATAGGCTAGATCACTAATGCGGCTCTGGAATGGAATCTCCACGTGGTTTCCCTCATCACCGGCGCGAATTGGATGCTCTTTGAGGTCAGCAAGGTCTAGTAGGTACTTCCGCCGGGAATCTTTCCCGCTACCCGCCCCAGAACCTTCGAAGTACTCATGTGGTCTCTTGCGATCATGTTTTAACACTGGAGGCGTAGCATCTGACGTGTCTTTGCTTTGAGGAAAATGATTTAAGGCGGAAATTGTCTCGACGATGCTATGCAGCTGCTATCTCGGGTGCGGCCAGCGGTGGCGAAAGTGCTGTGGTTTTGGGATTGCGAGGCGCTACCCAGACCGTCTGTTCTATTTCCCTCACGCGCTTGGCGCCTGTTAGCTTCAAATAAACTCGCTGAGGGTTTCGTATCTACAGTACAGTGCTACAAGCTGCAAGGGAAAGGGGCCGAAAGTCCGGAGGAGGATACAGGCAGTGTGCCGGTATGGAGTTGAGCTGTCGAGAAAAATACGCTACTCGAGGCGGTTCCCGGTTTGCTTCTTCGCACCTTGCAAGACATCTTTAAACAAATGGTGTACAAAGGCAAATACAGTAGCGAGTAGCCATGATCCGGCCGCTTTGAGTTCATAATGACCACTTCGCAAGGGTCGTTGACGTCTCCAGCGCGGGTGCTCCCAGTGGCTGCGGGCTTTGGAGTGATGCGCCCGACGGTGGCCGTCCGTGTTCAGCGCTGATTGGTATACACTAGAGACTTTCGAATGAGAGTCTCGAAGAGACGAGAGCGCATTGTTGATTCCGGGTGAGGCAGACGAAAGCCACGTTGTTGAGACAGCATCCGGCCGCCATCCTCAGTCGATATAATTCATGTAAGAAGAGGAGATGGAGCTGGACTTTCAGAGTAATGACCACAAATGAGAAGAAAACTTGGCAGCTAGCCTTATGAGCCAAGCTTGAGAGGCTTTGGAGTCCACTCTCGACCCTCTAGTGCCGCCGTCGGAAAAGCTCCTTGACGACTCATCGAATCCAGCCTACCCTACTGCCTCGTCACAACTCCTGGAGGAGGTATAGGAGGAGTCGCTCCCTGAGAAAAGTCCTTCGAGGGATTTTCTGGCGATAATGATGAGGGCGGTGAAGCCTCAGTGTTGCGTAAATTGATACAGTTTCGAAGACCTTGTCATCGGTCACACAGACGATTGTGGTGGGTGCCTGGACCGTGAAATCGAGCTCCAGGTAACAGCTTCGCGCTAACAACAAGAAGCAAGCGGGGCGCGAGCAGTTCTGTCGATGATGTCTCCCCCAAGAGAGATATGACAGCCTCCATCTTGATATTCGACGCGCCTGCACGGCTAAACTGGTCATGGAATCATCTTATGTACTCATCCGCAGTTCAGCATGTCGTATGTCGGGCTGCAGGAGTAGAGCCGAGAAGTGTACTGTGAGGGGAGGGACGAGGCCAGTAGGTCGAGGGGGATGCAGCTCAAGGGCCTGATTTTGAGCGTGGAGGACCAGCCGATGGTAAGTACTTGCGCCTCTCGCCATTACACGCGAAATGGGGGCGTGAAAAGATGTGGATACGCAAACATTATGCAATTGGCTATTCCCATCTGGCGGAAGAATGGGCAATTTGGGGAACAGTTACCGAAGTTACGGTACCAGAGCAATATGGACATGTGATCCTTACACGCACTGTGCACGAATGGTACGGATGTGAGCGAGCAGTCGGGGACTGGAAAAACCGAGAGAACAATTGTAGATGGAAATACCTCGACGATGCATCGACCTGAGAGGAAGAGAGTCAAGCCTATGAGCGAGGGGGTGTCCAAGTATTGGAATTCATGAGGCTATGTTGAGGGCCTATTCTTCGGTAGCTGAGGAAACATAGAAGGACGTGTAGGGCTTTCTAAACATGAGTGTTTCGTAGCGTGCCAGAAATATGACGATTCGGTGTCGTAGGCTCTGTGGAGCTTTCTGAACGATTTTGGCGAAAGCAATATCAGCACCGCATGTAACATTGGTGGTCCTCTGCGGGTTCCGGAGCCTGCTGCAAGGAACTCGGCTAGCGTGAGATGAAACCGGTCTGCGGCCATTAGGAATAGCCCTGATCATTCCCTAGCTGGGCATTCACAGTTTGAGTGTGCACCGCACAAAATAGTCGAGTTTATTACGAACTGCCCTGGGGATCCCGCGCTTTCCCTGCTGTGTCCAGGGGGCGTTCATGGACAACTGGCCAGCAAAGTACCGTACTCTCTTGGACGAGTAAGGAACGTCAGCAGTGCCGTCAGTGGAAGTGATAGCGGGCTGTGTGGTAGCGCGTATGTCGACGTGTCCCAAACAGGGGAGTGGGGCGCGGAATTTTTGCGGACTGGACTTTCGCAGAACGAACGACGGTCGTCCACATATCTGGCATGTCACTGTACATGTAAATGTGTCAGGTTACTTGGGTGCAGACGAAAATCTACGCTTGTGAATTGACGTGAGTGAAGAAGGAGTAGTCGAACAGGGTGGTTCGTTCGGTGGGAAGGTGGGCGGAGAACCGCCAAGTCGGAGGAAAAAACGTCTACATCGTCCGGTCACTAATTGCTATGGATATCTATGAAAAAGATGCTCAGTACCCGCCTGGGGACGAAGAGAAGTAAAAGGGCCGTACTTCCGGAGTAGAAGACGCAGACGTAGAGTTCTCTACGGATTGCATAGGTTTGTAGCACAGAGTACTGCGTTTCCACCACGTCACCATGGCCCGTCCAATGCAAGGGGCTCTGAAGAGCGAGAAGCTCATCTCGAACAATGAAGATAAATTAGGATTGTGGGTAGGTGGTAGACTGTTAGTCAGTAGTCTCCAGGGAAAGGACTCTTAACCCTGCACGTGTGTGCGAGAACTACGTTCTGCGAGCAGCGCATGGGAAAGTGAACAGGAAACACTTGGGCTTAGCAGCCAGCCCCGAGACAGATTATCCTGAAAACCAAGTGATTTCTGGGGCGCTGCAAGCCAAAATACAGGTTAGAAAAGTGACGATAAGTCAGACAGAGGGGTGTCACTAACGATGATGGTCGGGCTCTGTTCATATCCCGACACATGAACAGAGGGGTATTTTATTCGTATGCATATGTTTGTAAACTCATCTACCCATGGACTTGTACATGAACGGATCCTGACCCCAATCATTTGCGGCACCGCTCAAGTATAAAGTCATATTACATTACGATTTGCTCGTGAAAAGTCCTTCGATTCTGTTGCCGGTCCTGCAAAGGAGGCTGACTAGACCAACAATATCCGCAAAGCTCACACGCCTGCTTGAATCGTTTGCATGCCGATAAGGCAGAAAATATATGTCCTGCACTATCCAGTAAATTCAGTGGTTCTTTCTGAGTACTCTCCAGCGCCTTGAGATGTACCTCACTAACCATAGATCCTTCCGAGAACCTTTCTTTCCCTAATCCGTGTTTTCAGAGTCCCTGTCGCCCTAGTCTATTGGTCTGAAAAGGGAGTTCAGATATGAACTGCCGACAACGAATCACCTCCAAAAAACAGGCTTTAGCGTGTAGTTTAACGTCCGGTCGTCGGCGTAGTCGTCTCTGTACAAGAGCACCAGTACCAGTACCATATGGTGCTTATACCGCGCATCTTAGTGAGCCCGCGATCACGGCTTCGCGTTTCTGATTCTTGCGAAGCCTAGGTGTGACCGGTCCTGCCTGCTTACCAGGTCTGAAACGATAGATCTATCTGCCGAAAGGCAAAGAGAGCCTGCTTTGAAGGCACGCTCTCACAAATGCAACCACGTGCAGCTAAACGGGGCGGGTTGAGTTTCCGGCGCTACTATCCCGTAGTCTGCCTGTGAGAGCCTTGCCACTGTAGGTCAGCCGCATTCAGTAGGTACGGAGGAGCTGATTATGTAGCGCCATCCAGCGACTAAGCCGTTTTCTGGTGGTCGGGAGTGTGAACAAGAAGATGAGCCCGCTGCGTTCCTCACCTAGGGTGCTTCTGTAAAACCGAACGTGTCGCGTTCGTGAGACGCTAGCCAGGTATCTGGATTGATTCTCTTACTGGTTGCAGACGTACCTGCCCAGAGTAACTATCCTCGTGCGGACCAGAATTGTGTCAGGGTCGTCGTTATGGTGGCTTGACATTGCGTTCGTTGTTCGGTCGCTCGTATTCCATGAGGGAGGGCGAGATACTCTCGTGGCTCTGGATACATGCAGCGTGTCGGCCGTGAGAAAGTCTTGTTCTCTGCCCCCATGCATGCAGTACCGGACGAGGTTGAGCCATGCTCTGGAGCGCGCCCACAATCGATATTGCATGAAGAGAGTGAAGAGATTAAAGCGAAGTTCTCCGAGCAGATGAGCAAGATCAGAGCGCAGGAGCAAGGCATTGATGGTTTCCAGGCTGGTATCAGCGAAAACAGTGATAAGTGGCGGTAAGTCGATGACGACCAAATCGGGGTGCCCGTAGCGACGGAGGTACAGCTTTTCGAGCTCATGTGAGTGCAAGCCGAACTCAAATATACCCAGTCAGAGAACGAGGTTCGACACCAGCTTCGCGGGAGTTCTCGAGGCTCTCCGAATGCTACGCGGTGTGGCGTAACCAGACATGCTCAGAGTAGCACGTGTACGACAGAACTAGGAGCCAAGTGCACTGCTGTCGGCTCGATCATCAAGAATTAGAATCTGCAATGTTACTTTCATGAATCTGCTGGGCAGGCCACGACACGTTCTATCCTTGTCAGATACGAGACGGGTTGTAGTGAGTCACACGTGACAGGGAAGTTTGCCGTAAAAGGGATGGAGGATGTCTTACCATTCCCGACAATGGGCCTCGCCAATCGGAAGGAGAAGCACAGGGGTTCCTGCTACAGTGAGAGGATGGCTCTGGTTGGGGTGATGTGTGCAGAGCTTGGCACCGGGAATCGGTCATCGATGTTCTTGGACGCCGAACAACGAAGGGAGTGCGAGCGAGCTGTGTTGCCAGACTGAGGTCTCCGGGCAAGGAAGACGCAGAAAGTATTGGAGGTGATGATCGCGGGGAAGAGAAACATTGAGGACAAGCGACTCAGGAACCTCCGGTATTTCTGCTGGTGGTCACCAAGGACCAGTTCTTTGTTTTAACAGCGACAGGGTGGAGTGCCTCTCTACGGCCCTCGAAGCTTATGTGAGGCCGGTGAGGGCAGGGGGTGATGGAGGGACTTGGAACTCGTCGGGGAGGCGACTCAGCAAGATCAGGGGTTTGGAATACTGTGATTAATGTGTGCAAAGTGAAATGTGGTACCTTGAGGAAGGTGATGTACAGGCTCGGAATTCTCTCGGG
>JAUKWC010036300.1:0-15372 GCA_032356245.1 Endocladia muricata
GTCAGACCCCTCGTTGCTCGGGGTGTGAAGTCTTCCCGGAGACAGTGACAGCACTGTAATTCCATATCTCCAACACTGCGGACAAGACTGTGGAGCTTGAAAAAACACCCGACAGTTGGGAGAATCTGGCATACGTCGGCCCGCTAGATCAAGCAGAAACGGAGTTGCGGCTGTGGATGGCGAAAGACCCACACCCTATGCTCTGGCTGCTTCCTACCCACGTACCCATTTAGCACCGTGCGTACTTCTACCTCTCCATCAAGGAATCCGCAGCCATGCATCGGATTCAGTTCTTCATTGGGAGCTACGTGTACTTTACCGAGATTGAGGGTATCGATGTGGGTCTGGACATCTGGAACCCCAACCAGCCTCAGACCCATTTCTGAACGACTGGAGCAGACGAGAGTGACGATTATGGCAGAGGAAATGCGTACTTTGAGAGGCGACAAGGTGAGGTTCACCACTTCTCCTACGCGTGCCTTCAAAATTTTGCTGACTTAAGCGGCATTCGGCGCGGGAGCCTCGGGCCCTTCATATTGACGCCCAGGTGGAAGCTTTCCCCGTTGAAAAGTTGTTTTCGTTCATTGCGAGCACATCTAACGGGAAGAATGCACTGGAGCAGGGGCCGAATGACTACTTGTGGAACCCGGTCGTCAATGAGGAGGAAGACGAGGGGAACGCAGCAAACCGGGAGCCAGGAATCGCCCGCTGTTCCTGTGCACGGAGCCTGGGGATGGAAGCATGCGAACCGACGGGGGATTGGGTGTAGGATTCGCGAAATCGTGCGTAGCTGGACGCGTGGGTGGGTCACCTTTGCTGCCTACGCCGGTCTGAGGATGGTATCTTGAAAGAAGCTGTTCATTCTTAGGACGGGGGGTCGGTTTTTAGTTACTGGGCAGGAGTGCCCGGGGCAGGCCCACACAATGACTTCGACGAGTCATTGGGGGTTGAGACGCTGGGCTTTTTCCCAAGCGTGAGCGGGGTACCTGACTTCACGTTGTGGGTGTGTCATTATTCACAACTGTTTGCATACGTGGAGGAGAGCGAGCAGGTGGCAGAAGCGGCGTTGTTCAAGATGAAGAAGACCATTGTGCCGTCCAACTCTGTCTTCTTCGGGCATAGGCATCTGACGAACGTAGGGGCTGGGTATGGGGACTTCATTGCGGATGAATCGACGGTATGATACCATGTGTACTTTGCGCTAGAAGGAAGCGATGTGCCAGACCAGATGTTCTACGCAATGAAAGGGCTACCGCCGTTCCCGGCCAGTGAGATGGACCGTGTTAGTCGTAGGAGTAAGGAAAGAGGTGAGGAGTCGGACAGTCGTGAAGACGCGGGCGTGGTTTGGTTTGCAGACTCCAACACGAATCGGAGTAGTAGGCCAGAGGAGATCAGCCCAAGACATGATGGTTTCGACTGCGATGACCCCGGAACTTTGATTGCCATTCTGAGAAGTGGTGAGGAAAACTAGGTAGCTACAAGAAGAAATGGCCGAATAGCGTGAAGTAAGACAATCTTAAACCCTATGTGCCAGTTCGGGAACCGGTTCTGGCCAGCAGGCCACACTATGACCGACGAGAAAACTTGGACTCAGCCGCATGGAATGCCACGAGGAAAACTGGGCTATTTTAGGGCCGTTGTAGCAGAGAAAAGAGGATTGAGAAGTTATGAAAATTCAGACTACGGGGGTGTCACTAGTCACGGCGGCTGAGATCTACACATCTAAAAACACATGCGCAGATGGATGTGCGAAATTTAACCTGAAAAACAACATGCATCTGCCCATGTATCTTAACATGGGCCGATCTCAAGCCGTGTCACTAACGACACCCCACCGATCTTAAACATTCCGTACTTTTAAACGCCAAGAAATATACATATAGAACCTCTCTTGACGTCGACTCGGGGTTCAGTTCGTTTCTGCGCTTCGTGTGATGCGTGTCAGACCTATTCAGCACAAGAAGTGCGTGCCTGTCGTTCTGTACGGGACAACTGTAGCTCGGCACCGGCAGGGGTGGACTGAAGTATTGGCGTCTGTAATTCTCATGTGCTTCTAAACGTAGGTGGCCGTACAGCGTAGGAAGAATGTTGTTTCGTATCTAAGGATGCGGACTGGAATGTAGGCCTCAGCGTTGCGCTGCAGCTGGTAACACTTTTGCGCAAACCACGGGATACCAGATGTATGAATTCGTGCGCCCATCTTTAACCCGTGCCAGGTACGTGCACAAAGCAGGCACCACTATACAAACGCAATGGGAAGGACAGAGCCGCTACGTTTGAGCCCCGCGATAAAGTTACACGTCTTATGTTCGGAACGCACTACACAGACCCCGTCCAGCAGCACTCGTGCAATGTGGCACGCCTTACGCGAATTACACGTTAGTACTTGTTTGCGTTGAACTATGTTTCCAATACCGTCCGAGAAATGAGTGCAGAGATTTACACATCATCTCGTGCCAAATACGTTGTCAAGATCCTAGGTGATCAAATGCAACCGAACATCTCCAATCACAAAGCTCAGTTTCCGAGGACCCAGATGGCGCATAATACGCTTAGTGGTCTTCACTGCAGCGGCTCGAAACAACTTAGAAGGCAATTAAGAGTATGAAGGGTCCAAAGCACGGCTATCCACGTGAGGGCGGCTATAGGTCATCATGTGACATTGAGGTACGTAACATGAGATGCGGACCTGCAGTGTACTGCACACTTTGCAGTACGAACTAGATGTTTTAGTACAAAATGAACTGCGGGTAGTGGATGCGGGCGTTCACTGGACGCAGCTGTTCAAAACATGTATTTTTTGGGAGTCGGCGGCCATACGAAAACCCGCCGTGCTACACGAACCTCAGGTTTTGGAATGCCATGCGAGTCAGCATTCCATGGCGTCTCAACATTCGCAGTATGGGTGGAACGTTTACTACGCTGCTGCACCCGCTGGACGTCCGCATCTATTTCCGGAAGCACAGACGTGATCACTGTTGCGGCAGGTAGTTTTCTCCTCGGGACGACTCGTGCGACCAACAAGCACCACGCTTGTATGTGACATACACTGTGGCAGGAAGGTGAAAACGCTCCGCATGTAGCGACTGTGACGGGAGTGGCCAGGGATTAGACTCTCAGTGACAACATACGGTAATTCAGTCCGTGGGTTTGCTGCGGTGATCTCTGATTTGCGCAGAGTGAAGTCATTTGTCGCTGAAATCGCATCTCAACCGGATAATCTGACAGGAGACGCAAGGAGTCGACGTCTGTAAGGTTCTAGTAACCTTTCCTCACTAAGCAGGCCTAGTGTTCGCCCGTTTCTCGTCAATGTTGCACACAGTTCATATCCCGCATATCATTCGTTCTGCGATGGAAAACTCTGGGGGCTTCAAGATCGAGAAGCTCAGCGGTGATACCTTCCATGCCTGGAAGCAGAAAGTCGAGCTCGTGCTAGCGTTTCGCGAGCTCGATGATGTTACTTCTGAAAAACCAGTGACTGAGCGTGATGAGCTGTCGGCTTTGACACAGACGTGACACAAAACCAAGAGCTGTGATCGGTCTCGGTCTAAGTGACGAGCTCCTTGATCATGTGCGTGGAGTGCAAAGTGCGGCCGCGATGTGGAATGCTGTCGTAAGTATATTCCAGCGTCGCACTCTACTCAACAGGCTGAAAGCTCGACGCAGTTTCTATTCTGCGAACATAGCACCAGATGAGCGGGTATTGGTGTACATCAACCGAGTGCTTCAGTTTGCATCGGACCGCCAAAGTATGGAAGTTCAGGTCGACGACGAGGATGTGACGATGAGTGTTTTTAGTGGATCGCCCGAGCAACTCGAGCGTCTGGTCCTCGCAATTGACACCATGACTGGTGTGAAAACTGTCACGTCGGAGTTTGCGAAGAGCCGTTTACTTTAGGAGGAACAACGCATGAGTGGGCGCAGTTCTTCTACGGCGATCAAAGCAGATAATTCTGCTTTCATGTCGAATACAGCCAGGGGGGCCGATCGAAAGCCCCGCTACTGCACCTATTGCAAACGAAGTGTGTATATAGCGGGAACCTATTTTGGAGAGCAACATGATGAGGCGGTCTCAAATCGCAATTCTGGACTGCTGTCGTCAGATCGACACGCGAGTGCCAGTCGCTGCAGGTTAGTGATTGGCTCAGATGACAATGTGAATAACTTTGTCTGCGTAATGCCATATCCGTCCGCCAAAGTATCACAGGCCAGCTCGTAGTTGTAGTACATTGATTCTAGTGCCACTGCCGACATGACATATTAGCGTGAAATGCTTGACAATTTCCAGACTGTCGAACCTTTCAACGTTTCGGTGGACGACAGCAGAGCTATGCAGGTAGGTGAACGTGGATCCGGGTGGATTAATTTGAATACCCAATCCACGGCGGTCATACTTCGGTTGGAGAATGATCTCTATGTGGCTGCATTCCAGTACAATATGATCTCGATGCCCACACTCGATTCAAATAGTATGAGGGTTACGTTTCGCAGCGGTAAAATTACCATTCTGAAAGAAACAAAACTCTTTGCCGAAGGTCGTCGTGTGAATGGCCTGTATGCTGTGAAAACCGGTCCAGTGGCACGTCAAGGAGTTCAAACATGCCCACATGTCTCGGCTGACTTGAGCCTATGGCATGCCCGAATCGCTCATGTACACTGTGACCGTATCATGAACATGGTCAGTAAAGACATCGTGAAAGGCATCGTTCTAACCAGTAAAAAGTCCATTGACACATATGGGGCATGCGGGTACGGCAAGAGCTCACGCGCTCCGACTCCACGACAACGTGAGAAGCGACCGACTGGCGTGCTCGACGTTGTCCACTTTCATGTGGATGGTCCGATCCAGGTTAAGTCGCTCGGAGGGTCACGGTACTTTGTGGCCTTCATTGATGACCACTCACGCTACTGCACAGTGTACGCAATATACGCGAAGTCGGACGTATTTTGCTTCTTTGTCATGTGTGTTGCCATGGCTGAGCGGTATACCTGTCGAAAGTTGAAAAATTTGCGGTCTCACAACGGTGGGGAGTACACGTCGAATTAATTCAAATAGTTTTTGGCTGCGCGTGGCAGTCGTCAGAGTATTCCCGTACCGTACAACCCGCATCAATAGGGTATTGCCGAATGCCTGAACCGTACCTTAGAAGAGCTGATTCCGTGCAGGCTTCATCATGCCCAGATGCCCCAGCATATCTGGGCAGAGACGTTGGCTGTAGCGGTATATGTTCGCAACCGTGTTACTTGCAGGGGGCTGGAGGCAAACGTCACTCTACAAGAGTTGTGGACCGGCAAGATGCCTGGCGTGAGTCATTTGCGGGTGTTCGGAAGCAGATGTTGGTGCAGGACCCACCACCATACCAGACGGAAGCCTGATCATCCTGCTCGCGATGCCATCATGATTGGATACGCGTCGGGAGCACAGGGCTACAAGCTGCGGGATATTGCTGATGGTAAAGTTGTCGTGAGCCGAGATGTACGATTTAACGAGTCTTGCTCGACAGCGAGCACGGATATCGTCAACGACTTTGGTTCCGGCGTCGACATTGCAGACGAGGCCGCCCATGCCGATGGCCACAACGGCCACTCTGATAGTGACATTGACGAATCAATAATTGTCTATTCTGGCTCCGTCGAAGATGTCGCTGATAATACCGATCCGGACACAAGCACTGACGCTGTGACCTCTCAAGATGTTGTGACCGCGTCCGGTGCTGGCACGTCAAGTGGATCTGCTCATGTTCGTCTCTCGATACGCATTAGGTCCGCGCCTAGGTCATAGTGAAAGCCATCCGGGCTATAGGCATTAATACCTGCATCGGCGCCTCCAGATCACTGCAATTACAAACAAGCTACTACTTGCGACAACGCCACAGAGTGGCAGCAGGCTATGCATGTAGAGTTTGTCTCCCTGATTGAGCACAATGCATGGTGCCTAGTTCCGCGCCGGGCTGATCGAAATGTAGTTACATGCGGGTGGGTATACCATAGTAAGGATCAGCCGCAGCCAGATGGATCTGTAGCCAAGCGGCACAAAGCTCGGCTGGTGGCTCGTGGGTTCTCGTAAGTCGACGGCATTGACTACACTGAGACGTACGCTCCGGTGGTAAGTATAACATCGGTTCGCGTACTACTGGCCGTGGCAACATCTCTACATCTACTGCTTCACCAGATGGATGTTATCACTGCCTTCCTAAGCGGTACGCTCGATGAGGAGGTATACATGGAACAAGCACAGAGCCCCAAGCTGCGTAAGAAACAAGATGATGTTTACCGTTTGCAGAAGTCGATTTATGGGTTAAAATAGGCATGTCGCCGTTAGCATACGTGTATTGTTCTGTTGCTGACCACACACCTTGGTATGGCGCGCAGCCCTGGTGATGAGTGCCTGTACACTCTCCACACCAACGATACAGTGCTGATGATGGCACTGTACGTAGACGACTTGCTAATTGCCTGCAATCGTGAAGAGGAACTTCATATTGTGAAGGGTGTACTGAGCTGAAAGTTCACGATGGAGGATCTTACCGACGCTCGTCCATGTCTCGGAGTTGAGGTTCGGAGAGCCTCGGGAAAGGGAACCCGAACTTTGAGACAGGCTAAGTATGCGGCGACGTTGTTGGAGCGGTCAGGAATGTCCAGCGCTAAGTTTGTCGCCACTCCCATGGAGACTGGCTTGGACTTGGATGAAACCGATTTGGAAACCAACCACAGAAGCCCGCCTGCACCGCGCATGCCTTGTCGCGAGGCCATTGGAAGTTCTATAAATCTAATGGTCGGCACACGTCCTGACCTTGCAATTTCTGTTTGCAGGTTCGCTCAATATGTTCAGAGTCCAACTGAGCTGCATTGGAAGGCTATTAATCGCGTCCTACGCTACGTGGCATCAACTGTGGACACTGTTCTGCAATTTTGGTCTGATGCGGACCTGGAGCCCGCCGGCTACGTGGGCGCTGATTGGGCTGGTGAGAAGAGTACTCGCAAGTCCACCAGCGGGTGTGTGTTTATCATGGCTGTTGGGGCAGTGGGCTGGGTTTGTCGCGAACAAGAGTTGATCTTCACCTGTTCTACTGAGGCTGAGTATATCAGTTTGTGCAATGGAGCGAAAGAAGCCATATGGCTGCAGAAACGTGTATCAAATCTACCGCTTGGGTCCGCACTTGGTCATGTCCCACTAGTAATCCGCGCTGACCACCAGGGAGCCACGGACTTGGCGAAGAATGGAGGTGTGAACCGCCGCACGAAACACCTCAACATTTGCTATCACTTTGCAAGACAAGCGATATCGGACAAGAAGATTGGGTTGGTGTACTGCCCCACTCTGGAAATGGCAGCGGGCGTAATGAAAAAAGCTTTCGGTCGAATGAAGTTGGAGACGTTGGTGGTGAAATTCGGACTTGGACGTTGACATCAGTGACAGAGCGGGGGATGTTGGAAGTACAGTAGTACGGTGCTGTCACTGAACGTAGGTCCACGTCTCACAGTGCGCAGTAATCTGCCACATTGGGGATCGCCCTCCGTGATCGCGCTGCCACGCCACAATGATCTACGATTAGTTCTGTGTGTCACCAGTACGATTGAGCACCAAAGTGATGTATTCATCGTGGAGATGTGTGCAGGAATTTGGAGATGAAGGCGTTTAAAATGCTCGGAAATACTGCCAGAAACTAAATGCAGCGCCCGTACAGTGGTCACGATAGTGATTACAGTGATTTGGAAGTTAGTATGAATTCAAAATAAAGCTGTACTCATACAGCTGTATTCTAAATTTATACACATCAACAGTACAGTTGTATGCTGATTTTTGAAATTCATACACATCAGCAATACAGTTGTATGCTGATGTGATGATTTGTGCTTGATCGTGGATAGCACGATCACGCAGTGCCGTTTTAGTTATAGTCATGAGTTGGTAGGCTGGGTTCTATATAAACGCGTATGCGTTCGACCCCAAAGTAAAAACCAGCTATAGTTGGCATCAATTTCTTTGTTCTATCTTGTTCAGCATGGGGCTTCTCCTTCTCTTTCTCCCAGCCGAGCCTTGTTTTCTGCATATACCAGCAAAACGCTTGGATTGTAAGTGCTCACTGCTTGTGGTGTTGCTCCAAAATGTACGACGATTGCTGAATTGGAATCTTGTCATCACGACCAGAATCAAGAAAATATGGAAAATTTCACCTTTGCTTCTTGTCTTGAAATACTTCCTTTCCAGTTCCCTTTATGCCCACAAAAATATGCAGCTCTAATTGGAAATGCGAGAATTTGCACGTAGAGTAGTCACATGAGGTCTATTCTTGCAGGGTAGGGGCTCTCAGGTGCAATCTCGACGATTATGCCAATGACCTTCCAATGCTCCAAGCAAATGCAGCTATCCATTCCAGTGTGACTTCGGCAGGAGCCGACAATGTACCGCTGACCTCAACTACCGGGCCAGATGCCTCTTCACTTGTGCTGTTTGTCATATTGTGATCCTCTCTATCCATAGGTGTGGCGAGGTAGATATAAACACCCGATTCGAAATTACGTGACTGAACCTCCAATTGTCTAGAGCTCTGAGGAGAAATTGGGGTTTCTGTTTTAGGAGCATTTTCCGGACTCTCTCCTGAGTAGATGTCTGTCAGCCGCAGTGGCATGAATTTGATACCGCCGGTAAGCTTTCGACTGGCGTTGACATCGGTCGTATTTCTGCCGTTGAGCTTGGACTTGTTGACATCTACGATGGTTCCAGAGAATTTTCTGACCTGACAGTTGGTACCATACGTCCACCAACACTTGTAGTCGGAGCTTCCAAGGCGAGCGCGAGTATGAACTCGAGATCCAACGATGCGACGGGGGTCGGAAGTGGGAGACATGGTTTTCGAAAATTGAGGACTCTTCGGGGTATTCGGTGGAATTCTCGCTCCTGCCGTCTGTGAAATTGGACCGCTCTAGCTTGTCTGGACTGTCAATACTACGGGGCATCGCTTTGGCAAAACGAAGAAGTAAAAAATAATTCCTAATGATTTTATGTTTCGACTTAAAAGTTGGCCTCATTTGAGGCCAAATGTCCAATATACAATAGCTAGATATTCTTCTAATAAAGATGAAATCCGAGAATTATTTGTGACTAATCTGGATTGAGATGAACCGTTCTATGGAGCCATCAAAAATGCTTGGAATAGAAATGCGACGCGAAGCAGTTTAAAAACTTTCAAAACATTTCCGCATCACTATACCCCTCTCCTCAAACCCGGAGTGAATATAGCCTGTGAGCGGGATTTGTTCTTACTGGAATAAAGTAAACGTGTACTTTGGGCCGCGTAGTTAAATGTCGTATTTCGCTGTTGAGCAATTCGGCACTAATGTCGACTGAACGCCGTGTCCGCTTACGTTGCAGCCTGCTGTTATTTGGTCATGCGACAAAGTGATAATCATTCCGTCTCCGTGCGAACAACATGGGCAGACCTTTGTGAAAAGAATTTGACGCAGTTTCGACGTCTCAACGCGATTATATTCCCGGTTTTGTACGACTCTAAATTCTACAATAACGCACTTGCTGCGCCTGAAGGCTTCGTGAAAATTCTTTTGCATCACGGGCACATGATTGGGGCTGTCTCATGCTGCAAAGAAACATACTCTGGAAATATGGAGGGTAGTGAGGATCCATTAGGAAAAACCCGGTATAGTTTGTGCATCATGACTTTGGGAGTCTTAGCTCCGTACAGAGAACAAGGCATGGGAAGAAAATTAATGCAACACGTTTTGAATCTAGCAACAACATCTCCTGAATGCTCAGACGTCGTGGACGTCTATGTACACATCCAGGATGGCAACGATGAAGCGATGCATTTCTACAAATCTTTCGGTTTCGAAGTAGCAGAGATACTTGAGAAATACTATCCTCGCTTGGATCCCTCTGGTTGTTTCGTATTACGTAGGTCGATGACATCAGGGAAGTGCTCGCAATGATATTTGCAGGGTGGAAAGTGCTACTTGCCAATGCAGAATTCATTGAAAATGACGTCAAGAATTTCTTCCGCATGGATCACCCCAGTTATACAACCTAGTTCCTTCGCAGCAACACGAAGATTTTCCACTGCCATATCCATAGGTAAGAACAATGCACGATCATTTCCTGTTCGCCCGCTGAGAAATTCTCTTAGACCACAAACAGCAGCGTTGAGGTGATGTCGGTGCCGTTCTCTAGTAATGATGGGGCCATCGGCTGGTAGCTGTCGCGATTGGTGCCTATCGTCCTCAGAGCGATGGTGGAACGTTCTGCACATCCGTGCCCTCAACGCTTCCTCCAGCCTGCTCTGCAATTCCGATAGCCCAGTATCTTCTATGAACGATGTCTTTACGACGGGCACGCCATTAACTGTATCCTGGTTTTCCTCTGTACCCAACAAGTCAATTTTGTTGGCAACGCATAAAATACATGCATCCAGCTGCTCGTGGTCTCCGCAGACTCTCGCATCCACTTCCAGAAGTGGAGGACGGATTGCTTCCAGTGCATCGTACACGTTTCCTCTCGATGCATCGTAGAGCAAAATTGTTAGATCAGCGTGTGAGGCAGCCTCTCTAGCGCGCCGCATGCCTTCTCGTTCAATTGGATCATCGGTGTGGGTTCTCAATCCCGCCGTGTCACATAATGTGACCGCCATTCCATTCAAGTCCAAACGAATTTCCACGATGTCGCGAGTTGTGCCTGCATGGGGGGATACGATTGCGGCTGGTCTTCGAGCAAGAGCATTTAATAATGTACTTTTTCCGGCGTTCGGCTCGCCCACAATAGCGACGCGCGCTCCCTCTCGTACAATCTCACCTCTGCGCCCATCGTTAAGATGGGCTTCAAGTTCGGAGCAGAGATCTGCTACACGAGGAACAACGGCCTCGAAGGCATCATCGTCGACGTCATCGCCAAAGTCAATGACGGCTTCCACGTGAGCGAGACATCGTTTGAGTTCAGCTCGCCAAGCCTCAAATTGATCACGGATATGTCCGCCGAGTTGCCGGAGTGCCTGGTTTCGCTGCTCAGAGGTCTCAGCAGAGATCAAATCGGCGAGGCCCTCGACACCTGTCAAGTCGAGTTTTCCATTTTCAAAGGCACGCCGGGTGAACTCACCTCTGCCTGCTGGTCGCACGATTGACGGACGAGCTTTAATCCGGTCAATGGCTCCTAGCGCTTCTATTACACCAGCTATAACTGGACGCGACCCATGCACGTGAAACTCGGCTACATCTTCTCCGGTGAAGCTCCTTGGGCCGGGAAAGTACAAAACCATCGCTTCATCAAGAAGCTCGGCTGTGTAGGGGTGGTAGAGTTTGCGCAAACTTGCGTAACGTGGCTCTGGAAAACTGGCTTTCTGAACGCTAGGACGCGTACGATCTAGCTGCAACAATTGCTTGACGCAGAAAGCCGCAGCCGGACCCGAGACTCGAATAATAGCGACGCCGGCGGCAACTCCTGCCGCTGACGAAAGGGCAAAGATGGTGTCGACTGCGTTGGGAGTAGGTGGCATTGTGGCGAACGTGCACCGAGGCGGTGAATAGTAAATTTGCGGGCCATTCGATCTAAAGTGACAGCCTGTAGAAGGCGTGCGAACGGGACATAGACGTGCGCTTGAAGTGCGATATGGACATGAGAAGGTATGGAGCAAATGCAGTCGTGGAAAAACAAAAGCCACCCGACTGCGTTCGGTACCGAAGATCCCGATGCCACGAAGCAAGGCGTGTGACATAAGTCTGGAGTGTATGCCAATAAACACACGGTGTACATGCACAGGTAGGACACAAGCACCCAGAATGTAATATTGATCGCTTTGTGCGAGCAAAGTTGCAGGTCTGAGCAGGTTGAGGTGAATGCTTATCAAAGACGCAAAGATCCCAGGGTGGAAGAAGTCTTTCGGCTTCAATCAGCGCGACAATCTCTGAGACAGACCGGAGACTGTCGCGACAAGGTGTTATGAGAAACAATTGCAAACAGACAGGCGACAGTCAAAGTGCAATAGGATGTGGGTGGCGATTTGTTTTCGCCAGGATGGTAAAATGCAAAGGGAGCTGCAAGAGAATTGTGTTCTGAAACGCTGGATTGTGTTAGAACTCGAATGGGTGGCACGGAGAGTGATCGACAAAACTTCTGTGTGTGAATTGAATGGAAGGGACAAGTAGGCATTGACGCTGAGAGGAATGAGGAGGAGGTGAGTTCGATCCGTGTCGACCTGCTGCATGGGTAATAATAGAGCTATAAGCAAATCCCCTTCCGATTGGTCAAGTGGGAATACTCGTACAGAAAATAGCCAAGCGTCAATCTGGAGAACTGCATTTCGAGATGAACACCAATACTTGAACTGTACACACCAGTGCTCATTTTTTTGCGGTTGGCGATTCATAGCAGTCGTAAACATTTGTCCACCCTAGAGGTACGCTCCCGTCCGTATTGCGGGTAGTTTTGTGCTTCACCTGTTCTTCACACGTTAGCAAACATGTTTTCTCACGTTCACGCCTTCCGTTACTTGCATCTGCTTGAATCGATCAGCAGCAACTCATGAACCCCTCATCATCCCCTTACTCTTCGCCTGCCCGTCATCTCTCTAGAGCTCCTGCCTTCTGCCCCTTTCTCCGGGTGCCCTACTGCCCTTCTCCAGTGCACGCAGTACGCCGAGAGCATGCGCAACACCTGGAGCGTCGCCGCGCTCCATTTATTCTCCGCACCCCTCGAAGCTCGTGCGCACCTTTACTCTCGATGATACACCCCTCCGTCTTGCCCGCTATTGCCTCCGCCCCCTACGCCCTAGCCCCGCACGCCGCCCAGGCCGTTGCTCTCAACACACTGCTCTAACTCTTTGCACGCCTCACCAAACAGCGCATTCTGACCACCACCGGGTTGCTGCATGCGGTGGCGCTGGGTGTGTTGCTGTGGACCTGTCTATCGTGGCAGGGATACACCCTGTGCTTTGGTTTTCTCATCTTTGGCTCCGCCATGACCAAAGTGGGGAGCGCACGGAAGGAGGCCTTGGGCATAGCCGAGAAGCGTGGCGGCGCGCGCGGCCCTGAGAACATATGGGGTTCTGCGGCAGTGGCGGCGATATGCGCCGCGCTTGCGCTGTCGTGCAGGCTGGCAGGCGAGGCGACTGGGAACGGTGTGTACGCGACGGTGTCCCGTGTGTTGGTGCTTGGGTACACGGCGTCGCTGGCGACGAAGATCTCCGACACGACAGCAAGCGAGATTGGCAAGGCGTACGGATCAACCACATACCTAGTGACAACGCTGCAGAAGGTGCCGAAGGGAACAGAGGGGGCAGTCAGTGTGGAGGGGACGGTTGCGGGAGCAGTGGCGTCGTTAGGGGCGGCGATGTATGCGTTGGCAGTGGGGCTGGTGGGCAGTTGGGCGGAGGTGGTGGTGGTGGTGGTGGCGGCGTTTGCAGCGACAACGGCAGAATCGGTTATTGGGGCAACCGTGCAGGAAAAATATGGGTGGTCGAATGAGTTTGTCAACTTTGTGAATACGGCGATTGGAGGTGCGGTGGCAATCGCATTGCGAGGTGTCTTGCTTGCACTTTAGTTGTTTGGATTATAGGCATGTAAATGTCAGCGCGTTGGGGGTAAGGCAAGGGGCGGGGGAGACTCGCTAATGTTGGGCAAGGCGGCAACATTAGCGGTTGTCTGTTAGTAGTGATCTACGATAGTTAGAAAGGTCGCGGAGGGGGGGCAAACCCACGGGTTCTGTCGATCGTCGTATACGGGACGGCGTGGTTCTCTCACTGGTTGAGGTGACGAAACCCTGCTGAGGTCCCAACATCAACAACAAGAAGGGTCCAAGCGCTGACCTGTGGTATCAGATGTTTGCGGCATATCTTAGAATCCGGACGGGCTTGTTCCTGTGAAGTAGATGATGTTGAGACTTCGCAGGGCGGTATCGGCCTTGATCTGAAAGACAGTAAACCAACTGACAAGAATGACCGTGTACAATATTAGCATGAGACGCGAATTTCTATAGTCTGCGTTCTCCGAGCAAACGCCACATCACGCCCGCAACCACGCACCCACAAACACCCACACACACATTCAAAGGAAGCAAAGCAACCAAACCGTCAGAACTTCACGACAAACAAACGGACATGAAAAGAACACCTACTCCGTCTCGAAGCATCGCACGCAACCACCGCCACACTCGCTCTCAGTGCCACTCGGCCGAAACCTTGCGCAAAACGTACATGTCTTTATAACCGGATTCCCCTCCTCCGCCTTGTGCTCGTGGTAAAAGTAAAAGAGACTCACCAGCCACAGCAAGGGCAGCCCGAAAAACCCGGCCACATACATCCGTCGGGCACTATTTTCAAGTTTCCTGGCCAATTCTGCAGCAGCTTGCTCCTTCTTCGCGCGACGCTCGGCAGCGCGACGCCTCTTCCCCTCCTCACGTGCTGGTGTAGCAATATCGCCCTCCGCACCAGCAGCCTTGCGCCATTTTTCGGCGCGTGCCTGCGCCTCGGCTGCGTCTGGCGGACCCACGGAAACGCCTCGACGCTCCCAAGGGGCGGCACTCTCGGGATGAGGGAGTAGCTCTGCGCCAAGCGGAATGGACATGCCAGAGACCCCTGTCGCCATTTTTCTGAGGAGTTTGAGTTAAGGCACAGGCCTCACTGAAAGGTACTGAAGAGAGAAGCACGGGAGATGCAAGAGGAACAGTCGCGAAGGCGGGATAGGAAGGACAAAAGTAAGAAAAGTGTTACAGTGAGTGTTAAAAGGGTGAAAGCGGTACAGTGGGGCGGAGGGGGGAGGGCGGGGGGGGGATAAAACAGTATGGAGGACGCAGTGAATCAGCACAAAATAGACTCGGATATGCTTGTGGATTGGTTGTAAAAATACGCACATTTCTATGCGCAACCACAAGTCGGGCACATTCGGTGCCAATTCGCGACCTCTCTTCCTACGCTGCCCCGAAACCGCACGTCGTCCGCGTGGAACCCCTTCTCAGAGCGCATTGCACTCCCCCTCATACATCTTCACGTAATTCTTCCCCTTCTGCCCCTTCCTCCTCCCTCTCCGTCCCTCTTCATACCTCCCTTCCAGAATCCGTCCCGTCGTCTGATTCGCTCTACATCCTCTTCAGAGGAGGTACAGCCCCTCCCTCCCCTCCCCCGCAATACCGACGCAACCGTGCACCTCGTCTCATGACGCACCGTTCAAACCGACCTCTTGTGAGCCTCCTTCCTGTCACATTCAAACTATCGCCATCACCGCAACTATGACAACAACCAAAACAATCCCGCTCTTCCCCTACCCCTTCCTAACCTCCTCCACTCCCCCCCCCCCCCTGCCCCTCACCAATGCAACCCACCCACAGCTCGAAGCATTGCCGGATGCGCCGCATACGTCGCGAGCACAAACGCC
>JAUKWC010036311.1:0-15366 GCA_032356245.1 Endocladia muricata
TCCTGGTCCGACACCTCCATCATCCGCAAGTCCATGTCCGGCCGCAAGGGCAAGGAGTTCTTCGACCGCATGGGCGAACAATTCAAGACCGGCGCCGCAGAGCGCGGCGTGGACGCCCCCACCGCGCAAGTCATCTGGGACGAGATATGCTCGTTCGGTGCTTGGGGCATGAATAAGTCTCACACCGTCAGCTACGCCATGATCTCGTACTGGTGCGCCTACATGAAGCTGCACCACCCGCTGGAATACGCCGCGGCCTGCCTGCGCCACGCCAAGGACGATGAACAGACGGTGGAGGTGCTGCGCGAACTCACCGCAGAAGGAGTTCCGTTCGAGGCGTTCGATCCCGACGCGTCCCAAGAAAACTGGTCCACCGACGGAAAGCGCCTGTTGGGCGGCTTCAAAAACCTCGTCGGCATCGGTCCCGTGAAAGCGCAGCGGTACTTGGAGCGGCGCGAGTCGGGCGCGGGACTGACCGACAAGGACCGCACCGCACTGGCGAAGCATGTTGTGAAGCACAAGGACTTGCGCCCGGCACACACTTTGTACGGAGCCATTTACAACGACCCTGTTGCGCACAACGTGCGCGGCCGCGTCCGTGAATTCGCCGATCTGGAGGACAACGAGAATGCCGTCGTCATCTGCCGCCTCGTGCGGATGGAGCGGCGGGACGAGAACGAGGCCGTGCGTCTGGCGCGGCGCGGCGGCCAACGGAAGCCGGGCCAGACGCAGTTCCTCGACGCGTTTGTCGTGGATGACAGCGTGAGCAAGCCTGTGCGGCTGCGCTTGCGCTCGCCGCAATGGAGTGCGGCGGGGCAGAAGATGGCGGACAGAGCGGTGAATGGACAGGATTGGTTCATGGTGAGGGGCCGCTGGATGGAGCAGTTTTCGATGTTCATAATGCAACGCATAAAGTGCCTAACTAACCCGGAGGTGTTTTTGTGAGAAAGCCAGAGCAGTTGTTGTGGGACTCCATGCGGCCCAAGTTGCCCCCGTCAGTCTGGGCGCAGAGGGTGGAGAACATTTCTGTGGACGGAATGCCGGACACGTACTTGGCATTCCCGGGCGGGTTTCAGATCTGGTGCGAGTTGAAGGCCGTGGACCGGCCGGTGCGCGACGGGACTCGGTTCTTGGGACTCAAAGGATTGAACGTGGATCAGGTGAACTGGCAACTGAAGGCTTGTCACACAGGCATTCGCTGCTGCACCTTGATCAGGGACCAGAACAAAGATCTGTATCTGGTGCCCGGGCAGCTGGCCGTCGAGCTGAACGCGATGAGTTGGAGAGAGGTGCGAGCGGTTTCGCAGGGCCCAGATTGGGGCGCCGTTGTCGGGCAACTCATGGCCGAACGCGACTGGTTCCTGAACGGAGAGCGCTCGTGAGCAAGTCCCCGCACCTGCCGGAGCTGAAAAGCATCAAGGACCACCCCGCCTACGCCGCTTTCAAGTCCGTGAAGTCCCGTTGCAACAACCCCAACAACAAGGACTTTGCTCATTACGGCGGCCGCGGAATTCGAGTCTGCGCGGAGTGGAACGAGGACTCACGAGCGTTCTGCGCTTGGGCGGATGCGCACGGGCACGCTCCCGGATTGGAGCTGGACCGCAAGTGCGTGGACGGGCCGTATTCTCCGGAAAACTGCCATTTCATTACAAAGTCAGAGAACGCACGGAACCGCCGGGATAGCGGATGGTGGCACGCGGAGGGGGAGCGCTACGAGACGGCAAAGCAAGCTGCGGAGGCGTTGGGCATGAACGCCACGACGCTGATCAGCCGTGTTCAGTCTCCGGCTTACGGCAAGTACTTCCGCACTCCGCGCCAGCCCAACTACAAACGCAAGCCAAATCTCCGGAAATGGATCTGGAGTTTCGGCAGTCGGGAATTCGAAACGATTCAGAGCCTGGCAGCGGCGCTGAAGATATCGCGCAACACGGCCGCCTACCGCGTGAAAAGCGACTCCTTCCCCCACTACAAGAAACGGCAGGTGAGATTTTGAAATCCGAACCCATGGCACACCAAGTCATTGCCGCGCAGCGGTTGGCTGAAGCGCCGGAGCACTTTGCGTTGGGCGCTGAGCAGGGCACCGGCAAGACGTTCATGTGCCTGAACGACGCGGAGCAGCGCTGGCTCGCCAAGGACATCGAAGCACTCTTTGTGCTCGCGCCCAAGGGCGTGCACACAAACTGGACGCTGCGCGAAATCCCCAAGCTGCTGGAGGTGCCGCACGTGGCAGACTTCTGGACGTCCGGGGGCGGCATCCGACACAAGCGCAGGATTGCCGCCGACATCCTGGGCGCCGACCCGCGAGAGGGATTGGTGATTTTGACGATGAACATCGACAGCATCAAGACCGCCAGCGGGCTGAAGCTGGCCCAGATGTTCATGGCGCAATTCCGGACGATGATGTTTGTGGACGAGAGTCACCGCATCAAAACCCACAACGGAATGTTGAACAAGCGCGCGCGGCTGATTGGGACCGCTGCAGTCAGCTTGCGCATCGGGTCGGGGACTCTGGTGCCCAACCGGCCGTTCGATGTTTTCGGGCAGTACCAGTTTCTGAAAAATGGGTTGCTGGGAACGACTTCTTACCGGACGTTTGTGGCGGAGTACTCCGAGCTCCTTCCGGAGGAGCACCCCATGATCGAGGCCATCAACGCCAAGTCCCGTTACAAGGTCGAGCCGCAGATCCCCCGCACGGACGCGAGCGGGAAGCCGGTCTACCGCAACCTGCACAAGTTGCGCGCGTTGATGGAGCCGTGGACGTACCGGGTTCTGAAAAAAGACTGCCTCGACCTGCCGGAAAAGATCTACCGCACCGCAGACTTCGACCTGCCGCCGCCTCTGCGCCGGGCGTACGACGAGCTGCAAGACAACCGGCGGCACTTCACGGAAGACGGCGGGCTGGAGATCTTCACCCCGCTCAGCATCATCACAAAACTCAGACAAGCCACCTCGGGCTTCATCAAGACCCGCACAGGCTCCGACGAGTTCTCCGGGTGCAAGCCGCGTGAAGAGCTGCTGGTGGAGTTGCTGAAGGATGTGGATTTCCCCGTCATCATCTGGGCGTCCTTCAACGAGGAAATCGAACGTGTCCACGCACTCCTCTCCCCCAAGCTCCGCGTCGCCCGGTACCAAGGCGCCACCCCCGACGACGAGCGCGAGGCCGCCGTCGACGAATTCCAGGCTGGAGCGCTCGACATATTCCTCTCCAACCCCAAAGCCGGCGGCACCGGCATCACACTCACCGCCGCGCGCACCGTGATCTACTACAGCTCCGACTACTCCCTCGTCGAACGCCTCCAGTCCGAAGACCGCTCCCACCGCATCGGCACCCTGCACCCCATTGTCTACATCGACATGGTCGCCCGCAACACAATCAACGAACGCATCGCCGCCCTCCTCCAGCAAAAAGAAGAAGTCGCGGCAGAGTTGCTGGCTTTCGGCGAGTGAAACAACTTCAACCCACCACCAACAAAGGAAAGAATCGATGAACGCTTTCACCACAGGAATCGCCCTCAGCATCGCACTGCTGGACGTCTCGCTGAAGGGGTGCGCGCTGCAAGAAGACTCCGCCCCGGACGACGCCCCCGGCGAAGTTCAGCTGTGGGAGTCCGCCGCGCTGGCCACGCCGCCGGACGACCCTCGGGGCGTCCAGGTCTACGCAGAGTACGACTGGGAGTGCAACAACTCCATCGGCAACGCGCTGCTCAACCTGGGCGCGCCGACGTCCGTGATCAGCCGACAGGCGGTGGACTTCGCCTACGAGAGTCTGATCTACCGCTGGCCGAATTACACCGTCGAGTTCCGCATCAGCGCACAGCCCGACGACGGTTGCGTCTACGTCGAGTACGGCTCTGCTCAGGATCTGGTCGGGCTGTGAGCGAGGGAGGCTGCAGCGCCCGATCTCACGTCCCGGTGGAGGAGTTGAGCGTGCGCGTGTTGCTCGGCTCGGGGCGGTTCGTGGAGTTGCTGGACACGGTTGTGATTTACAGCGACCGGTACGGGATCACAGCAGGCCACTTCAACCCGGTGAGGGTGGTGGAGATAGAAGGGGCGCCGTTTCCACTCGTAGTGGTGCTGAAGCCATTCAAGACCGACCTCGCAACCTTCCCTCGCTTCCTGCCGCACCTCCTGCCCAAGCTGGGCGTCTGGAACGTGGGTGCCGTGGTGCACGACTACTTGCTCCAGCACCGCCACGAGTACCCTTTCATGCGGCGCTTGGACATTGACCGGTTGTTCCGGGAAGTTCTGCGCAGAAAGGGCATGGGCAAAATGAGCCGCACGGCGTTCTATCTCGCCGTGCGGCTGAATTCGCTCCTGAAAGAAGGTTGAAAGCTTTGTGCGTCGTGATTATTCCTTCAGCGCGGCCAGCTCTCGGTCGGCCACTTCGTCGGCGTGGGCGTGGAGGTTGCTGCGGATTCGCTCGATGCTGGCCGCGCAGGCTCCAATGTCGACGTCCGGTTGAATTGGCGGCGCGGGCTCGCCCTGCGTCGCCACTGTGTCGTGCAACGAGAAGTCCAACACGCCCAGCCGCGCAGGGAACGGTGTCGTGGGCGGCGGGTCGCCGGGCCACGAGCCGCCCACGGCAAGGTTGATCATGAAGTGCAGCGGCCCGCTCAGGTCGCTCGGCACGTGCGCCACCTTCACCACCACGCCGTTCAGCAGCCACAGAAACAGCCCGTCCTGACGGCGCAGCCCGAACCGGTGCGGCACCAGCGTCAGGTCATCTTTGGCCTCCACCTCTGTCAGGCACTGCTCCATGTCCCGCCCCGACTCGGAGAATGCCGGATCGCGGGTGTGCATGTTGGCGTAGAAGTGCCGCGGGGAACGGCCCAGCGCCTCCATGATGTCGACTTCCTGCAACGGCCACTTCCCGGGCCAACGTCCGGTGAACTCCGGATACGCCCAGAAGGCAGGCAGCATTCCGGTTCCGGGCGGCAACTGCAGCGTGGCCTCCGCCTGCCCGTCGCCCCGGAGCACCAGACCGCCGCCCCGGGTGCTGATCAGCCCGGAGGAGTACGGCTGGCCGGCGAACTCGGGGCGGCGCTCGATGGATAGCCGATCGGCAACAATGTTCATGCGGTCGTCCAGGAACTCGAACGGGTCCAGTCCGTTGTCTTCCGGGTCGGCGTAGTACTGCAACTCCTTGTTGGCGAACTGATCGCGGTTCCAGATGTTCTTTGTGCGGAAGCCCGCCGCCTTCATCTTCTCCGTGCTCCCCAACGAGGCGAAGTCGATCTGTCGGCGGAGGACGGTTTCGGGCAGCGGCACCCGGGTTCCAATCAGTTCGGAGCTTGCTATTTTCAACATTCGTTGTGCTTCCTTTGTGTTGACGTTCAGATGCAGAATGCCCTTGCGTCAATTATCAAGGTGTCCGGCGCAGGAATTCCGGAGTTCTGCCCAGTGAGGCTGCTCTCCAACTCAATTGTGATGGGTTCGTCGATGGGGCACTCGTAGCAGCTGTTGAATCCGGGCATCGACAAGCAACGGTTGTAGATCTCTCGGTCGGCGATGCGCCACTTCACCGCGGAGCGGTCCAGCTCCACGCCTCCGCACTTCAAGATTGCGGTGGCATTGGCCGTGGTCAGGCCGTTCCCGTTGGGCCGTGCGGAGCGGTCGCCGCAGATGGTGAGCTGCGCGGTGATGAACCACCGCTTGTTGGGGGCGGGGTCGGGCACCGGACGCGGCGGCGGCGTGGCGGGCGGCCACGGGGAAGGCGGCCGTATCACGGCCGGGGAGCCGCTGGTGGCGATGCTGTCGAACTCGAACGTGCTCAGCTGAACCGGCGACTGAGCGCTGCAAACGGCGGCCAACTGCTCCATGCTGGCCGTCAGCTGAACCGACGTGTCGGAGGAAATGCACCGCCCCAGACTCGGGCTCAGGATGCTGTCGAACTCCGACACGGCCTTCTCGAACGTGTAGACGCAGTAGCTCTGCGTGACCGACGTGATCTCCCCGGTCCCTTCCGCCACGGGGGCGGTCTCTTCGCTGCAGTCCAGCCGGTCCTGCAGCGCCACAATCAGGTTGCTCCCCGGCGGGCAAGTGCCGCAGCTGAGGAAGGGAATCGTGACGCACCGCTCCCGGCCGCCGAAGCTCGGTCCCAGACGGATCACGCGCTCCAAGCAGGGGATGTCCTGCCCGTCGCACTCGATCTGAGGCTTGATGGTGACGCTCACCTGCCCGCCGCTGCTGCTGGTGTTGCGCACGCACACGCGCGACTGCCCAATCAGCAGGAACTCAGTCTCGCCGGTGGCGTTGGAGAGGACGGTGTGAGGCTCGGCGTCCTGGAAAGTGAACTGCTGCACTCCGGGCACCTGCCCGAACAATGCGTACGCCGTTTGCAGCGCGCGCAGATTCTGTATCGCCAAGTGCAACGCCTCCCGCCCGTAACAGCAGGCGGGGTCGATGGGCGGGGGGATGAACACGCCGGACACAGACTCCGACGCCGCCGCATCCGTCAAGCACGCCATCACCCCGCACAACCGCGGCGTGCGGCGCCCGTTCCGGTTGGAGAACAGGTCGAAGGTCAGGTTGGTGCGGGTGCAGACCTTTATCTCGGCGTTGGGCGCGCAACGAAACGTCGCCATGATCAAGCTGGAGCGCAGATCGATGTGCGTGTAAGTTTCCACCACCTCGTCGTCGCACAGCACGTCCACAACCCGGCTGACCACGCGTGCATTCGATTCCCTGTCGGCCAGCGTTATGGACTCGCTGAAATCGAACAGCAAGAGCTTCTGCTCGTCCACAACGCCTGTGGGCGCCAAGGTGCTGCCGTCCTGCGTGGGCAGCGTGAGACAGATCTCTTCCGCGCTCAGCTGCCCGCTGGCGGAGACGTCGATGCGCTGGCACTTGAACCGGGTGGGGTTCTCGCGTGAACAACGCTCGAAGAACTCGATGTTCTCGTAGATGGTTGCCAGCACTTCAGCGTCGATGCAGTCGCCCTCAATCAGGCTCAGTGGGGTGTACACGTCACCAAATTCCCACACAGTCTTCTGGAGCGCACTCGTCCACCTCCAACAAGTTCGTCGGGCAAGAGCTGTCGCAGTTGAAGCACGGCGCCACGCGGCCCAAGTTCAACCGCTCGAACGTCAACGTGTTGCACCCCTGATCAGGCGCATTCCCCTTCAGCATCCAAAAGTCGTCCAGCGGCAACCCGTCAACGCCCTGCAACCGCGGGTGGTGAATGCGGGCGTGCCCCGCCAGCTCCAAGCCTGCGGCGACCTGCGCCTCCACGACAATCTTCACCTCCTTGGCGGCGCAGGACCGCAGCATCAACCAGCGCTCCCCGTTGGCCCTGGCGATGTAGCTGTTGGAGGAATTGATCCAGCGACTGAGCATCTTTCTGTTGTTGCGGGTCTTGCCCTCGCGCCGTGAGCAGGCTTCGCGGAGCGCGTCGGAGGAGACCGTCACGGTGGACGACGCGAAATTGTCTTCAGAAATTCCCCGGCTGCAATCGATCACGTCATGCAAGTAAGTGATCTGGTTGTGGCGCTCGCCGGTGTCGCGGGTGGAGAAGTTGATGATCTGGCAGGCGTCAATCGTCGGCACTTCCGAATCACAGTCCGGGGGCGCAAGCACCTTCATCGTGATCTTTCCCGTGCTGCTGTCCGGGTACAAGAAGAAAAGGAATTGCTCTGAAAGCTCGTCCATCAACTTTGTCAGTCCGGTTGGCTTGCAAACGATTGCTTCCGTCACAAACGAGAGCGGAGCGGCGCAGCGTGCCGCTCTGAAAGAGTCGTAATCGATCAGGGAGAGCTCTTGGTCCGTGCAGCAGGAAAGCGCCACGTCCTCTATGTCCGAACATTCCAGCAGCATGCGCAGGAGCACGTCCGCCACGTGTTCGTTCTGGAACGTCTCCGCCATGGACACAGCACTTCCCAGCTCGTGAGAGGAGAGCGTGGAGCCGCAAGCCGCGCGATCCTCCAGCACGATGTTCCAACCGCTGGGGGTGGCCGTGTTGATCTCTGCACGAACCTTCAACACCTCGCCCCCGATGCAAATGTGCCGCAGCCTTGCAAAGCACCTGTCTTGCTTGGGGTCGCCGGCGAGGTAGTTGTTCTCCAGCAAGTAGCTCCCCACCTCGCCGAACGGCCGGATGGAGTCGTCCTCGGGATCCGCGGGCCCGTCCAGCTCGGTGCCGAGACGCATGGGCAGCGGAAACTCAGACCCGATCACGCGCGTGGCGACAATCTTGTCGTCCGCGCGCGGGCACTGAGCGGTCTTGTCCTCGGCCAGGATGAGCGGGTCCTTCAGCGTGAACACGACCTTTCCGGCCGCGTCGGGGCCTTCGACGCTGTCGATGAAGTAGGACTCGCGGGTGAACTCGCAGAGGGCTTGATCGCAGTAGCCGTTGTAGACGTTGACGCGGCGGTTCTCGAAGAACTTCACCCGCTCAATCCACCGCGCCAGCAACGTTCCGGGCATGTCCTCTGCGCAGCGGATTGGAACGGCGCCGCGGGGCCAGTACGGGTCGAAGCCTTGGTCGGTGTGCGCGCCGTCCGTCATGGTGACCTTGATGCGGCCGCGGGTGCTGATGGACTTGCCGATCTCCAGCTTTGTGGGATTGGACTGCACGGCGGAGATGTTGGGTGTGTAGCTCTGGAGCAGGTGCGGCGGCACGACACAAGTTGTGAACCAGAAGTTCTTGGTCTCGCAGTCGAAGGCGCAAGGTGCCCGGCAGGTCTTCCACGTGTTGTAACAGGGCTCGCCGCTGGCGGTGCACGCCCCCTGGCCGAAGGTCAGCGAACACCCGTCCAGCACCACCTCCATCAGCGTCACCCGCTGGTCCCGGCACCCGCTCAGAAATGCACCGTCCATCAGGCCACCACCTTGCTCTGCGGCTGAGTGATGTAGCCGCGTGCCTCCAGCGTGACCGCTTCGTCGTTCAGGCCGTTGTACTGCGACCCTCTGACCGGCCCCTCAATCCAGCCGTTGAAGATGTCTGAAGGACAGTTGTTCCTCGACCAGCGGAACAAAACTCCGTGGCGCATGGCGTACCGCAGAAACGGGCGCCACTCCTCCTTCAGCCACCGCGGCGACAAGCAGTCCAGCTCCAGCCGCATCTCGACAGGAACGTGCTTCAGCGAACGGGAAAGCGGGCCGCACTCGCTGTTCTTGGTTTCGAGTTCGTAGTCGAGTCCGTTGTGCGGGTTCTCGAAGGACTCCGGCAACTGATCGTCGGGCAGAAAGAACTTCTTGCCCAAGAAGATCTGATCAATGCAAACCGGCCCGGGCGTGTTGCTGGTGATGGTGACGGTGACGAGTCCCACCGACTCTCGCACGTCGGAGAAGTCGATGATCACGGGGCGCGTGACCGGTTCCAAGCACGAGCCGTCGTCCACGGCCCTGACCGGGGTGGGGTTGGTTTGGTTGCCGATGGGGCTGGTGAACACCTCGCCGTCTGAGATGTTGTGGCCCCAGATCACCAACGATGTCAGGAACGCGGGCGGTCCCTGAAATGTGATCGTGGCGGAGCCCTCGAAGCACCATTTTTGACCCGGGTTGCAGCTGCAGGTGTTGTAGATGTCGGTGCCGTCGATGGCCGGTGCCGACATCGTCCACCCCTCCAGAGTGCAGGCGTTGCACCAGTAGAAAACCGGTGCGTCGGGCTCGCAGCAAATGGCCTCTTCGCAATCGCCGCAGTCGAGCAGGTAGTCGCAGGAGTTGTCGATTGCGGCGCGCGCTCCCACCAGCCGCTGGAACTCCAACGGCTCGCACGGCTCCGCCTCCTCGCATGGCGGGCAGTCGATGAACACCAGCCCCACCTGCGCTGAAGTGCAGTTGTCGACCTCGCAGCGAAACACCACGGTCGCCTCGATGCACTCGCACGACTGACCACAAGCAACAAAGCGCTGCTGCACCGGCGGGCCAGTCGTGCATTGCAACTCCAAGTCCGGCGGCGAGATCACAAACTCGCAAGTCTCGGTCATGGACGTGATGTTGCCGTCAATGTCCACGTTCTCACAAACGGCCGTGACAGTGCCCGTTCCCGGCGCCAGCGCGTCGGTTGTAACAGTGGCCCCGTCGACCGTCCCGGCAACGCCGGTGGCCGCCCCGCCCGCAGACCACTCAACCGTCCCGGTGCAGCCGCTCAGAGAGATGTTGGCGGGCTGTCCTGCGAGCACGCCCTTGGGACAGCCGATGCCGAACGGAACAACCTGCGGGGGCGCAACTTCTCCCTCCTCGAAAAAGCAGCACAGGCGGACCCGGTAGGCGCCTTCCGCAGAGACGTCAACCGTGGAGTCGGGGGAGTTGGGATCGGAGAACGTGACTTCAGTGCCTGCAGGCTGGTCCACCACCTCCCACAGGCTGCGGCTGGAGCCCTCGCAGCCGGTGACCCTCGGGGCAGCGGGAGTGCCGGGGCAGTAAGGGCCGTCCTGAAACTGAACTGTTGGCATCTATGCCTCCTCGCAACACTCTATTGCAAAAGAGTATTCCCCTTTCAACGGCACTGTTATGGTGGTGGCTTCCGCCTCTGGCGATCCGAACACCACCTCGTCAGCGGAAACCGCGGGGGGCGTGCCGGTCACAATCCAACGCATCGTGATC
The DNA here is from genome assembly GCA_032356245.1 of Endocladia muricata. Lineage (NCBI taxonomy): Eukaryota > Rhodophyta > Florideophyceae > Gigartinales > Endocladiaceae > Endocladia > Endocladia muricata. The sequence goes on from JAUKWC010036311.1 coordinate 10,546, forward strand.
GCATTCTCACACCCCGTGGACGTGAACTGGTGCGCTTGGTTTGCGCAAAGGTCGCCAGCCGGACCTTGGATTTCAGGAAGCATTGGACGGCTCGCAGCACTCCACAAACACGATGTAAGCGCCCGCCACGCCGGCCGTGACCTCGTACCGACCTTCTCCGAGGTCGGTCACCGTGGGCTCCGGGGCGCCTTCCGGGACGTTGGGAAAGCTCCACCGCAACTTGCCTCGGTTCGAACACCCCTCCACCCTCAGAACCGATCGCCCAAGGCCGTCCTCGATGCAAGCGCTGTCGATGTCGGGAATGATCCTGATCACCTCAGGCGGTCTCCACTCGGTCCAGGCGGATGCGCTGCCCACCGTCGTTGTCGTTCAACTCACGCACAATCTCCTCCACCACGTCGCCCACCTGCGAACCGCTGAACAAGCCGTTGGGGACGTTGATGCTGATGTTGCGCTCGCGCCGCTGCGGCTCCAAGTCCCGCGACGACACTGCCGTGGCGCCGGACGTCGGCACAGCGGCGCCGCCCGACGAACCGCCGCCGGAACTCCCGGCGGAACCGCTGCCGAGCTTGATGGAGCGGAGCTGCGCAACTCCGGCCAGCAGGGTGCCCAGCACGGCGCCGTACGCGGCCACCTTGGCGAAGCCCTGCAGCTTGGGGTCGTTGGCGGCTTGAATGGCGGCGGAGAGGGCCGCAACGGTGGAGAGGCCGATCTGAAGCGTCTGAAAGCTTTTGAAGGTTTTCTGGTTCTCGCGCCCGGCGAATGTCGAGAACTGACCAACCACCTTCGACAACGAACCGAATGAGTTGGACAGGCTGTTGACCTTCTCAGCAGAAGCATCTGCACCTTCGCCCAGCTCTTCCATCCCGCCCAGCCCCGCTTCCGACGCCCCGTCGCTGAGTTCTTGCGTGTTGAAACGGCTGCGCCCGACCGCACCCTCTCCGACCTGCGGAACGCCCAGCGGGGCTCGCCCGGCGGCGTCGTTGTCGAGCTGCTGCAAGAATGAAAGTTCCTCTGCGCCAATGTCTGCGCGCCGCGCCAGCACGTCCGCTTTCAGCAACTCTTGATCAATCAGGTGCTGGGCGTAAAACGCCTCGAACGCGTCGATGTCGGAGAACTTGCCGTACTCATTCACCACCGGGATGCGCTCTGGACGCCCCTCCTTCACGGTGGGAATTGCCACCACACCGCCCCGAGCATCCACGTTGGAGCTCAAGTTGCTCGGCGCCGCCGCGGCCACCGAGTCGGCAACCTTCTGGGCTTCCGCCCGGGCGGAACGCAACTCTTTCAGGTTGTCGGTCAGCGCCGTCAACTGCCGCTGCTGGGCGGCGGCTTGGTTCGTGAAGGTCTCGCCGACGCGGCTGTTGGGGTTGACGCTGTCGGCCTGCGCCTGCAACTTCTCGTACGCAGCCGTCGCCATGTCCACGGACGCGGTCATGGACTTGATCTGCTCGTCAATCAGCGCCACAGAGGCCGCCGCCTCGACGCCGCGCTCGTTGCGCACCAGCTGAAAGAAGTCGCTGAGCTTCTGAACACCTGCGGTGAACCGATCCAAGAACACAGTCATCAACTCGTTGGCCCGCGCAATTGCAGGCGCCAGCAGCACGAATATGGACTTGGAAAACTGCTCCCAAGCGGTCGACAAATTGAATGTCGACATTCGGTAAGCGTCCACCCCTGCCTGATCCGCCTCACTGATCACGGCAGGCATTGCGTCGATGTCGGTGGACAACTGCACGATCAGCTGATCAATCTGATCAAGGTTGCGCACAAGCGGGACCAGCGCCTTTGCGTCGTCGCCGCCCAGCGTCGAGATGGCCGCGCCAACCCGGTCCGACTCGGAAGGCATCTGCCGCAGCACCTTCAGCAGCTCCACCAGCTGCTCCCGCGGTCCCTCCACGCTGAAGTCGATGTCGGTGCCGAAGTCTTTCAGCAACGCAAACAACGGGCCAGACTCCGCTCGCGCGTCGAAGAAAGCTTCTTGCAGAGTCAACACAGACTCCTGCACGCGGTCTATCTGCGCGCTGGGCACGAACTCCCTGATCGACATGACCAGCGCGTCCGCCTCCCGCGTGGTCACGCCCAACACGCTGCCCATGGTCTGGAGCTGGCCGACCACCTCGCGCCCCGTGTTGAACGCCTTGGTCAGGGCGGTGGTGATGGCGGCGCCCAGCGCTGCAAACCCGACCTTGGCCACGGTGGCGACCTGCTTGCTGAGAGACTTGACCCGGCCACTCACGGACTGGAATGCCTTGCGTGTCTCGTCCCGAGCGCGCAGAAGGATCGTCAGATCGTCAACCTTGTTCATCGACCCTCCCTTTTCTTGCGGCTGACGGCGTGAGACAGCTTGTTCAGCGCCTTGGTACGGTCTTCGTCCGGAAGGTCGAGGATGTAGGACACGGCGTACAGAGCAATCTGATCATCCGTCAGCCGGCGCTCCACCTCGTGGTAGAAGACTCCGTGATCCTTGCCGATGCGGATCAGGAGTCTGAGGTATTGTCCTTCTTGGGACTTTTGGACTTTTTTGCAATCTGGTCCATCCGCGTGTCGAGGTCCATGTCGTCGGGCAACTCTTCTTCGCCGTCCGCCTTGTTGGTCTGGGCCAGCACGAGGAGCTTCTTGGCGATGTCGAAGTCCAGCTCGTTCGCCATGTCTCGGAAGTCCACGCCCTCGAAGTACCGCGAACCGTCCGGGTTGGCCGCGCGCACGAACATGAACATGGCCACCGAGTCCATCGGCGTCTTGTCGTTGGCGAAGCTGGCCTCGATCTTGTTGCGCTCGCTGCGCGTGCCGTTCCTCAACGGGTACTCCACGCCCTCGACGGTGTAGATGCGGACGTGGTCGGGACCGACGCGGAGTTTGTCGAATACGCTCATGCGGCCGCCCTCGCCACCTCGTCGAACGTGGACAGCGTTTCCGGAATCGCAATGGCGTCCAACCACTGTCGCAGCCCCCAGACTCGACCCGTGCAGGAGAAGTTGCGGCTGGTGCTCTGGCACTCCTCGAAGTCGTTGTTCCACGACCAGTCAGAACCGATGAACAGGCCACGGAAGATGGCGTGAGGTTGTGCCGCGAGCGGCACTCCCTCGTTGTTCAGGAGGTCTCCCCGCGGGACCATCATCACCGCAATCGGGCAATCCTGAAGCAGGTACTTCAGCGCAGGGTCAGTTCGGCAAATGTCGAAGTCGATGTCGAAATTGCAGTCGGGGGTGCCGCGCACCCGCTTCTTGACGCAGGAGTTGCGGTAAGTCTTTTCCCGCAGCGGGCGAATGAAGTTGGGCGTGTGCGCCGTCGCGGTCTTGGGCGTGCACATGAGTTCCAGATTCAGCTCACCGGTGCCCTTGTCGAGCGCCTCGCACGGCCCCACAGCGATTCGGAACAGGCAACCGTCGTCGCAGCACTGATCGAATAGATCGCAGTCGCAATCCAGGTCGTATTCCAGGTCTTCTCCAGCGTCGAAAACAGGCATCAGTCAATCCTCTCCGTATCGGTTGAACACCACGCTCGGGCGGCATGGGAAGTAGTCGAACTCGGCTTCGAAGTCCGTGACGACGCGCGACTTCTCTTCAGAGAACTCTGAGTCAGTGTCGATTGTTGAAGAACGCTCCAACAAACGCTTCACCAGCAACGTGCTGGGCGCGTCGCAGGAGACCAGCCGTTGGGTCACGTCGGCCAGCACGGACAACGCAGTGTCGACAGTGGCATCGCAACCAGAGGCAAAAACTTCCAAGCGCAAAGACAACACCGAACGATTGCCGCAGAGCACGCTCTTGTCAGCGAGCGTCCGTTGGATCGGGCGTCCCAACGTGTATCCTGTTTGCGTCAAGTTCACAGCGCACATGTATCCAGAGATCAACTCGTCATCAGACCAACAATCTTTCCTGTCACAAAATGCTTGGTAGGCCAACTGGTGGTTTGGACCGCTTTTGATGCGCTCGATTATCGCTGCTTTTATGCAAGTTGTCGCGTGCGCTTTGAGTTTTTTCTTGAGTCCTGACACAGAGGGCTCAGCAGTCCTTGAGGGTTTGGTTGATGGCGTCGGCGAGGTACGGGTCCACGTTCTCAGGACAAGCCGCGACCTCTGTGTTGATATTGCACATCAGTGCGTCGATGCAGTCCTCGAAGTCGCGTGTCTTGCAGCCCCAAAGCTCCGCCACCACCCCGGCCAACTCCGCCTCGGCCAACTGAACCTTCCACAGCTGAAGCTCCTGCAGGCGGCAGAGCAAGGACGTCTTGCCCTCTGCCCGGGCGCGCTGCGCGAGTTTCTGTCCGCAGAGGCCGCTGTGGATGCGCAGCTCGTTCTTTGTGCGATGCTCCAAGTACTCCCGTTTCTTTGCGAGCGCAGGGATGTCACACTCGGGACACTCGGCCGCCTCCTGCTGGTCCTCGATCAGCGCCTGCGCGCTGGCGAACTGCTCTCTCAGCAGGTCGTTCTGGCGCTTGAGCAGGGCGTTCTCTTGGCGCAGAAGCTCGGTTTTTCTGATTCTGATCTGGCTCATTTGCACGTCCCACAGTCGGAGAGCTCGGCGTGCAGCCAGCAGTCCTGAAGGTTGATGGGGAAGCCGCGTTTCACTTTGTACTGGCGGCCGTTGAAAACCACAGGTTCACCGGCAGAAACATTCGGCCGGTCCTGCTTCAGCCAGTCGAGCGTAATGGTTGTGGATTGTTGTGAAGGACTTTCCTGCTCAAAAGCAAACTTCTCCGCCGCGTCAATCTCGAAACAAGCCTGCACAGGTTCGCCACCTATCAGAACCTCATCGCTCAAGTTCTCAAGAATTGCAACGTTCATTGCTTTTGTGCAGGAGTCGACGAATGAAGGGG
>JAUKWC010036322.1:0-15353 GCA_032356245.1 Endocladia muricata
CGGCGCCTTGGAGATCGGTCGGTCGAGCGTGAACAGTCGCTCGCCACGCCCGGCGGTATCGACATACTCGACGCAGGAGAGCCGCTTGTTGCTGGAGGGTGGGTCATTCTCCTGACAATCGTTGACGCCGTACATGAGCGACGGACTCAGTTTCGCACCGCCGACCAGAAACTGCGCGGATCTGAGATAGTCATCCGTATCGGTCCTGTTATCGGCGCGAACGAACGAGCGCAGGCTCGCAACGCCCGAATCGGCAGCGATCGTGAAGATCACGCCGAGCCGCTCCGAGACGATGCCCGACGTTGCACGCAGGGTGCCACGGGTCGTCGGGTCTTGCATTTCGGGCCCGGCATCGTCGCGGCCGGCGCCCCTCCCGCTATCGGAGCACGATGCTGTCGACACGAGGATCACGGACAGCGCAAGCAGGCGAAGGGGGGTCATTGCTGAGCGGGTTTCCGGCGGGACCATCATGGGCTGGGGAGCGTGGTTGGCAGGGCGACTGGGTCGGCGTTTCACGATCGGACCTTATAGGTTCCGGGGAGCTGCCATCTGACGGTCGAGCATGACAAGAGTGACAGGCCCGTAGCTCGCGATGCCGCTGCCGCTCCAGCGCGTCCAGCCGCACCGGGACGGACCGCCGGCCCGTCCGACGTCCGGCGAACCTTCGAGGCGGCACGTCACGCGGTATCAAGTCTAGGGTTTTTTCTCTATCCCGATGTGCGCCCGCTGCGTAACGTCGCACCGTGACGATCGAGCGAGCAGCTCGGTCCACAAGACCCCAACCACCCTGAAATGAGGAACGGATCATGAGTGAAGTAGGAGCGACACAGGGCAGCACGCTCACCGCTGCGCAGCTGCTGAACACGCTGGACACGTCTTCCGATGCGACGTCGGTGCTAGAGGCTGCTGATCGGCTGATTTCCGATTTCGGCGCTGACAACGTTTCTGGTGCGTACCAGAATCTGACACTTGCCAAGTTCATCGCCGCACTCAAGTCTCTGGTCAGCGACAACCCGTCGCTGAGCGAGCCGGTCAAGGAAATGGTGTACGCGAAGATCGATTCTGCGGCGTCGGAGCTGCAGGCGGACACGACACCGGATGCCACGGATGCCGTTGCGAATGGTCCGCTGAACGATGCGGCGCAAAGCGATGTCGACGCGATGATGCAGCGAATCATGCTAGATACTGCGGACCGCAACGATGACGAGAATGGCGCCGGATCGACTGAAGGCAAGAAGAGCAAGAAGTCGGGCAAGGACGGCGGTGAGACCAGCGGTAACTGGCTCGAGAATCTGGCTCAAGGTCTGGCGGAGGCCCAGTCACTATGGCTGGACAAGGCCCAGGGACACCTCGAAACCATGAAGACGGAAGCTGGCAGCGACGATTCCAAGCTTTTCACGGAAGCTCAGTCGAAGTACTCCGCTGCCATGCAGATGTTCAGCATGACGGCTGCGGCGGCATCCACTTCCATCAAGAGCGTCGGTGAAGGTCTTGCGGGCATCGCACGCAAGCAGTAAGGCTAAGCCTGTCTGTACGCCGCGCACGGATGGTGGGGAGAATCAATCTGCCCCCATCCGTAGTTCTTGGAAGCGTGGATACATTGCGCAGGACAGGTCGATAGGAAATGGTGAGCTGGACATCTCTCGTACTGCCTTCCCTGGCTGACACCGATGGCGTTGCGTCGTCTGCGGAAAGGGCGAACATGACGCCAAGGAGCGGCGTCGCTTGGTTAGGCCGCCTGAATGTGGCGGAAAGTCTGGCCGAGAAAGTGGCCAGAGCGCAGGCATCAGTCGGCGCTTTCGCCCGCGAGGGGGGCAGGGCGGTGAGAGCCGGCGTGATGTACGGTATCGATTCACTGGGCGATTCGGTGCTTACCGATGGCGGGCTGCATTTCGTTGATGGTTGTCATGAACCGGCGGCGCTTGCACCATCGGGTTTACAGACTCCGCCAGAACGGCATTCCTGGTTCGACGACCGCCGCTACTTCTGGCGCGAGTGAGGTCGGCCTCGCTAGTGGCTCGACATTCTGGACGGGAACGGTCGGCGTCGCGGCAGGCCGAGCGTGAACGCCGTGTCGCTGCCGCTCAATCCTGACGGCAGGCGCCGGGAGCCGGTGCGCCAAATCTGCTCTGCCGCTCACCTGCGACAGCTCTCCACGTTCAGCCCGGTGCGCAGGCGACCGTCGTCCGGATAGAGACAAACCGCCAGACCTGTCGGCATGTGCATCGTAGATGACGTCATGATCGACCGCGCGCAATGCAGTGTCGCCCATGTTCGAGGGCCCAGCCACTGATCATCCGACCGCTATCGTCTGCCTCCAGAGATTTTCCTCCTGGACGCTCACCGGCCACGTGCCCCTGGTGCTCCTAACCGTGATGCCAACACCATGTTCCTGAGATCGAAAAACCCGTCTGCCGTGTCCCTGCGCAGGGTTCTTCTGATGCTGGTGCTCGCCCTCATCTCGTCGTGTTCCGATGGCGGCGCGGATGTTGAACCCGGCGAGGTGAACGACGCTCCGCTGGGCACGGCGCTCGGAGGAACGATCCTCACGACCTCGAGCAGGATCACCGAGCGCTTCGGTGTGATCCTGGCGATTGACGTCGGTACAGGGACCACCCGCGTACGCTCGTTTGTCCGCGACGAAGCGGAGGCCGAAGCCGACGGCCGCTACCTGCAGGGCGCGGACTTTCTCGTTGGGGGTTCGAAATCGAGCCCGGCGATCATGTACGGCATCAACGACTGCCTCGATCGCGATCCCCCATCAAGCTTCAGGACGATCTCCTGCGTCGAGCAGGATGGCGCGTCCGGTCAGCGGAGCCGGTTGCTCACATCCGGGTATCTGATCTCCAAGCCGCCGATGCTGTCGCCGGACGGCTCGATGTTCGCCGTCGAGTATGCGGTGAGCGGTAGCTCGTCCGCCGATCGCGTGCTGCAGCTCTACACCTCCTCCGGCGACTTCCTGGACGAGCTGCCAATGTCGTTCGAGGAAGCCGGCTCCACGCGATACGACTGGACGCCTGACAATCGCCTGGTCTACGGTCGACAAGGAACAACGCGGGGTGCGCTTCTGGTGTTAGCGCAGAGCGGCACGCTGACACCAGACAAGGCCTTTCAGGTCGACACCAGCGAGGATGCGAGAATCGGGAAGATCGCGGTCCATCCGGACGGTGCGTCGATTGCCTATGACCTGCTGGTCAGGGATACGATGCCCTACCGCACGTTCGTGCTCGACATCGCCACCGTCACGGTCAAGAACGTGGCCGACACGCGTCCGAACATGTTGGTCGGCCGACCGGAGTGGTCTCCTGACGGTCGTCACCTGGCGGTCTTCAATGGTGACGAGTTCTCGTTGTCGAGTGGCGTCCTGACCGGTGGCGGGCTTCCATCCCTGATGCTGGTGGAGTGGTCGAGCGAAACGACCTACCTCGACGTCGACAACGGAATCGGCCAGTTGCTGCGTGTGCAGAGTTCCGACTCGCACGGTGATCTCGAGATTCCGCAGAGTTTCAGCGCCGATTCGCAGTACTGGCTCTACGACGGCTACTTCACCTGGGTCGACTGACCGGATTCCCTTGCCGGAAAGGGCGTTGACCGCCAGCCTGCATCGCTCATCGGCCCGGTGCGATGAGCGCCATCTCCTTGCCTGTGCGCGTCAACGAGCGGCGATTCTCGACACGGGCATCCGTCGCCCTCCAGGCCGGACGTCGTGGACTCTCTGCTCTGGCGGCTGCCGAATGTCGACGAGCGGCGTGGCATCGTCGCGGAGCAGCAATTCCAGGGCGACGTGCTGTCGGAATTCGCGGCGGCGGTCTGGAAGCGGCGGCGGTCGAGGCCTTGCGCCAGGATCTGCTGAACGGCAGCATCGTTCCCCCACGGCTCGTGCTGAGCGATACGCAGGCGCTGGGTGGTGCGGCGGGTGCCTATCCCGCCGGTTCCGAGGCGATCTATCTCGACGAGGCGCTTGTCAGGACGGCCGAAGGGCGGGTGGCGCTGAGGGAGGCGCTGGGGCACGCACTCGGCGCGCGTCTGCACGGCACGGATCCGTCAACTGATTCGACGGCGGACGAAGGTGCGATCTTCGCCGCGCTGATGGTCGAGGGCCGCGTCGATCCGGCAGCGCTTGCCGCCTTGCGGGCGGAAGACGATCAGGGCTCGATCGGGGTGAATGGCCAACGCATAGAGGTCGAATTCCGCCATGTCGACGGGCCGGGTGGCGACGGCCCGGGCTGCTACAGCGGATCCGACTATCCCTGGAACCCGGGGGGGCGTGGCCGGCATCGTCGCCGGTGGTGCGATCCTGGTCGGCAAGGGCGGAACGGCGGCACCGATCGTCGCCGGAGGTGCCGCGCTCTGGACAACCGCACGTGCCGGCGAGCGTCTGCTCGATAGTGCCGCACCGCCAGTCGCTCTCGTCGAGCGATTCTGCCGCCCGGCGCCTCTGGCTCGATGCAGGACTCGGTCTGGCCTCGACCGCAGGCGGCGTGCTCGGCGCAACGACCTGGCTACGCGCCTCCCGGCTCGCCAACAATGCCGCACCGCTGCATGATCTGTCGCGCGCCATGACACTGACAAGCCGTGTCAACCAGACCGGTAGCGTGTTGGACGGGCCAGTGCCGCGTCCGACAGCTACGAGCTGATCGCCAACTGAAACGAGCTCGATGGTAACGCACGCGCGGCACTGGCCCTGAACATCGGGTTCACTGAAGCGGTCATCGATTTCGGTGGAGTTCCGACTTTCGCAATGACCGGGGCCTATGAAGTTCTCCAGGTGGAATCGTCCAGCGACCCCCGGTGCCCCGACAGGCATCGGGGGTCGTCTCGTGGTGGGGAGGGGGAGCCTGCAGAGATCGATCAGCGTGCGCGGCGTGCCGCTTCGCGCGCGATCACGGCGGGATCCAGCGGGGCGCTGCTTCGGCCTTCGCGCCGCTCCCGCTCCTCGTCGGCCTCGGCCATGAGTGCCAGCCAGGATTCGCCATGTTCGCCGGTGGAGGCGGCCACGGCGGCATCGCCGACGTTGCTGAGCTTCGCCTCCCGGCCGGTTGCCCGGTAACGGCGACCGTCCAGCACGACGTCGCCTGCCAGCGTGAATCCGAGGTGGCGCTCGACACGTCCGTCGGCATAGCGGATCTCGAGCGTCAGCCCGTCGTCGAGCATCGTGAAGCGATCGTGGATGACGTCACCGTTCGCGTCGCGCCCGGCGGTATCCACGCTGGACCATTCCGAGTAGCTCGAACGCAACGGCGAGGACAGGGAAGTATTGTCGGTGAAGGTGGCGAGACGCGCGCCGCGGTCGATTTCCACACCGCCGATGTCGGACTAGGTGCCGCTGCTGCGGTGTTCGATCTCGTAGCCGCCGTTTCCGGACACCCGCCAGCGCGTCCAGCCGGCGGCGATTTCGCTTGTCTGCGGGATCCGCAGGTCAAGCGGCGAGCTGACGAGATCCAAGAAGGCCAGCCCACCCTCGAGCAGCAGGGCCGTCGTTTCGATCATCGAAAGCCCGCCCGGTCCGTGGCGGGTCTGGCTCATGTGAAACGCTGCGGCGATGTCGGCCGGCGTGATGTGCCGGGCGACATCCTCGACCAGAGCGACCGCCGCCGTGTCGGTGGCCATGCCGAACAGGGCGTCGTCCAGCGCGGCGGTATCGTCCGGCAGACCACCGACGGTGGTGGAGCCGGAAAGGTCCAGGGTCGTTCGCATGGTCGAGGTTCGTGCCGATCATGGCTGGCAGCGCGGCCGGCCGCATCGCCGGCCGCGTCGAGCGATGTTTCAGGGGCGTGGCAGTTGCGTGAAGCGCATCATCCGCATCAGCAGCCGGGTCCGATCGTCGACTTGTCGCTCGCCGACGCGCATCGCCCCGAAGCCGAAGACCGCACCGATGCTGCCATCCGCGTTGACCTCGTTGCGTGCCTGAAGGGCGGCGATCGTGGCATCGGGCAGCGTGAATGCCTCATCCTCGGGAAAGGCGCAGAGTACCGTGTTGGTGATCACGTCCTCGGAATTGATGATCAGCAGCAGGAACGCTCGCTCGTCGCCGCCCTGTTCGAGCGGCGCACCCCAACGGAACACGCTGTCGACCGAGACCACGGTCTGGGCTTGCGGGGAGAGCAGCTCGGACTGGAGCACGCAGGTACCGGCATCGGGCAACAGCTGGGCCCGTACCGTCTCGAGCGTGGCGCTCGACGGCGCGTCGTCGACGGCAAAGAACACGGCCGAGGCCGCGGGCACCGTCGCCGGTGCGCGCGATGCCAGGCGAAAGACACCCAGACGGTCTTGCATGGTGGTGGTATCCGGGTCGGTGGTATCGCCCGAGTCTTCGCCGGAGCTCTCGCCGGCATCGTCATTGTCGCTGCAGGCACTGATCACGGCGGCTAGCGCCACGGCGAGTACCAGGGGGGAAAACCGTATCGAGTCGCGCGTGGGTCGATCCTCCTTTTCGGTGCCCGCAGCTCGGCAGGGCGTCGGGTGGCAGCTTACAAGTGCGGACACGCCGGGGCGGCGGCGTCCGCCCAAGTCTCAGGCAGCGCCTGCTCCCGCCGGTTTGAACGAGCAGGAGCGTTACGACTACTACGCCGCCACCGTCGAAGGCCAGGCCATCCTGGTCGTGGAAGGGGACCTATACTCCGTGAACCAGGAAACCCGCGCCCTGCTGGTCGCTCGCGCGCAGTACCTGCGCGGGGAGGGTGGTGCCGAGCTGTTCAACGATCTGACCCCGCGCCGCGCCGGGCTCTCCGGCGACGAGCTCGCCACCTATGATGCCGAGGTGGAGCGGGTGATGGACGAGCTGCGCATCGAGGCGCGCTACACCGAGAACTCGGTCACGCATGCCAGCGCGCAGCCGGACGAATCCCTGCTGTGCATCGTCGCCTCGCAGATCGTCGACAAGCACGGTGGCGACACTGAGCGCCTGGATGCGCTGCTGAACGATGTCAACGACTGGATCCTGTCGATCGACAAAGGCGAAGGCGTGCCCGCCGGCGGCGGCTTGTCCGGCGGATGGTACAGCGGCAACGGGGTGACGGCGACGCTGCAGCTCTCGCTGCCGAATCTCATCACGTCGTTGACCACCCCCGAGGGCTACTACTACATCATCGCGCACGAACTCGCGCACTCGCTCGATATCTCCGACGGCTCGGCGGACGGCATCCCGACCGGCATGACGGCGTAGGACGCCGACATCGTGCGTGCGGAGCGCGCTCGGCTTCCGAGCTATGGGTCGCGGTGATCGAGAAGGCCTACGCGCAGACGCAGGGCAGCTACGAGGTCATCGAGTACGGGCGCGCCAACGAGGCGATCGCCGAGATCACCGGGCACGACGACTTCACGCTGGGTGCGCCTTCATCCTTCACGCCCGAGCAGATCGAGACCGCCATCGCCAAAGGCCGCGCGGTCACCGCGAGCTCCTACAGCGGCGACAAGGGCGACAAGAAGCGCACCGAGAATGGCATCGTCTCCAGCCACGCCTACGTGGTATTGGAAGTGCGCGAGCGCAACGGGGTGACGGAAGTGCAGGTGTACAATCCATGGGCCAGCACCGAAGCGGGTAACGACGGCAACGACGACGGCGCTTTCTAGATGAGCCTGGACGACTTCAACAGCAGCTTCCGCGAAGTGCAGATGATGGACACACCGCTGCCCGAATCGGCCTGAATCGGCTTGGCAGGTCAATGAACGGAGACGGATGCGATGAAAGGATGCACGCGAACCACGCTACTGAGCGCGCTGTTCGTCGCCACGGCGGTGCTCGGAGCAGCTTGCTCCGGTGATGATGGCGAAGACGCGGAGCAGCAAGGAATGAATGCCGGCGAAACGCTCGATCCGAACGGTCTGCTCGCCTCGCTCACGTTCGCAACCGCCGAGGACGATGCACGTTACCGCTGCCTGCTCAGCCGTCTCGATGCGCAGGCCGAGACGGCCGGCTTCGAGGAGTTCCCGCCGGTGGACTTTCGCGGCGATGTGCTGAAGTCATGGTGCTCGGCGACGGGCGAGGACGGCAACCAGTGCATGCGCGGTCTCGTTCTCGGCCTGAATGGTCGCGGCAATCAGGGAACCGCCGTCTGGGCCTATAGAGAACGCTCCGCGTCGGCTGCGGAGGAATACGGTTATCGCGTCGGGCGCAATCCGGCATCGGATGCCGCCTCGGTGTGGTCGCTGGATTTCGAACGCACGCGTGGCGCCATCGATGGCTTCATTGCGCGCTTCGTCCCGTTCGATGCCGACGAGCGCGACTATGCGCGCGACATCAACATTGCCGAGCGCGGCACCTTTCAGCTAGACGGGCAGGGTGTGGACGACATCATCGCGACGCTCGAGCCCGAGAGCCCGCCAGCGGAATTGCTCGCCACGCTGGTCGAATCCCCCGCGCGCTTTACCGAGGTGCTGGTTGCACGGCACGACGCCCTGCTGGCCGAATACGAGCGTCTGGTCGCGAATGCCGACGGGCTGGACGAGGGCGCGCGCACCGCAGCAATGGAGCGTGCCCGCGAACAAGTCGGCATCGAAAGAGCCGCTGTCAGCGACAACGCCGACGCCATGCACGCCTCGTTGCGTGACGCGCTGATCGGTGAGGATTGCGGGTAGTGCCCGTCGTGCCGCCGTTCACTCCGTCCAGGTGAAATAGCTGTCGTACAGCCAGTAGTCGTATTTCGAGCCGGGACCGGGGCCGTAGCTGAAACGTTCCGGCACCACGAGATCGCCGTGCGAATCCGAGCGTTGCACGTGCACCGATTGACCCACGCCGTTGTTCACGTCGAGGAACCCCGTCTCTCCCTGCCATTCGACAAGCATCAGCGAAGGCTGACCACCGCCGCTCAGGATGCTGTTCGACAGTGACAACTCGTCGCCGTTGAGTACCATCAGATAGCGACCATCGGGAGACCACTCCGGCCGCCCGACCAGCATGTCGGGCTGCGTGTCGGCCACGCTGGTCGATTCGCGAGACGCCATGTCCAGGACGAAGGCGCGGTAGGGCGTGACATCGCGATCCCAGAGGTCATAGGCGATAGAGGCCCCATCGGGGCTGACAGCGATCTTTCCTATCCACGCATCCTCGCTCGTACTGACGCGGAAGGCGTCTTCATAGGTCAGCGATCCCGACTGGGCAAGGACCAGCACTGCTCCTTCAGCGGTCCGCTGAATGCCATAGACCAGGCGATTGTCGGGCGTCCAGTCGTATCGGATGGAGCCCGCCTCCTGGAACGACATTCGGAACTCGTCGAGCAGATCTCCGGACGATGTGTACAGCTGGAGGATTCGATCGCTGTCGGAAGACGGGCCCGCCTGCACTTCCATGGCGAACATGGAGCCGTCGGGCGACTGCACCGGCGCCTTGGAGATCGGTCGGTCGAGCGTGAAAAGTCGCTCGCCACGCCCGGAGGCTTCCACGTACTCGACGCAGGAGAGCCGTCTGTTGCGGGAGGGCGGATCGTTTTCCTGGCATTTGTTGACGCCGTACATCAGCGAGGGGCTCAGCCTCGTACCGCCGACCAGGAACTCCGCGGATCTGAGGTAGTCATCCGTATCGGTCCGGTTGTCGGCGCGTACGAACGAGCGAAGGCTGGCAACGCCCGAATCGGCCGCGATCGTGAAGATCACGCCGAGCCGTTCCGAGACGATGCCCGACGTTGCGCGCAGGGTTCCACGGGTTGTCGGGTCCTGCATTTCAGGCCCGGCGTCGTCGCGGCCGGCGTCCCCCCCGCTGTCGGAGCACGATGCGGTCGACACGAGTATCACGGACAGCGCAAGCAGGCGAAGAAGGTTCATTGCTGAGCGGGTTTCCGGCTGGACCATCATGGGCTGATGAGCTTGCAGAGCAGGCGGGCGGCCAGACTGGTCGACATTCGAACGATATAGGTTTCAGCCAGTCGCCATGAACCGTGCGCTCGGAAATTCATCAATCATTCTTGTACATGCTGAACATCTGCATGGCAGCCGAAGGTTTCGACTGTGCCGTCGTGCAATGCCTTGGACTCCTCCGAATCAACCTCGTTCTGCATCGTCTCGGGTGCAGCCGCGCCAATACGTGGCGAGTACCGACGGCATGTCTAGGGTTTTTCCTGTATCGGCGTTCGTACCGTCCACACTAGTCTCGCCGCAGGAGAACAACCACGGAACGGATGCCAGCTGAAATCTGACCCCTGACCCCAGAAGGCTGGAGCAGGACTTCGCGAACCGGTTGCGCCGGGACCCGCTGGCGTTCCGCACCGCCGTCGAACTCGCGCTCGGTCCCGCAGCGGATCGGTCGTCGGTCGATGCCCTTGTCGATGCGGTGCTGGCCGGTCGCGTGCCGATGCCGGCCACGGTCCGGGTGGTCAAGGCGGGAGCGCTGGGCGAAGGCGTGCGCGGCGCCTATTCGAAGGAGGACGGTGGCACGCTCTACCTCGACGAGCGTCTGCTGAACGATCCGGAGACGCTCGAAGCGGTATTCACCGAGGAGATGGGCCACCACATCGATGCGCTGATCGGTGGCGAGATGACAGCCACGTCACCTGGACCGACTGAAACCGCCGTCGCGGGACGGCGAAGTCGCGGGTTTTTACTGTCGACCCGTGCGCGATTGGCCGTTATGGTGCGAGCTCCAGGGCCGGAGGATGCCGATGAGCGCGCAGTCGAATATGCCGGCAACGCAGTCTGTCCGCCTGCGCCAGAACGCGGTGAATGCCGACGCGTGGCGTCCTCCGCTCGCACGGCCTGACAACGCGGATTCGTTGCTGTGGCGCCTGTCGAACATCGACGAGCGACGCGGGATCGTCGCGCAGCAACAGTTCCAGGACGACGTGCTGGCGGATCTCGCCGCGCTCGCTCGCGATGAACGGGCGTTCGCCGCAACGATGCGCACCGCGTTCGGCGACGGGCTGGACGTCGCGGCAGTCGAGCCGCTGCGCCAGGATCTGCTCGACGGCAGCTTCGCGCCACCCCGGCTCGTGCTGAGCGATGCGCAGGCGCTGGGTGGCGCGGCGGGTGCCTACGCCGCCGGTGCCGACACGGTCTACCTCGACGAGTCACTCGTCGGCACCGCCGAAGGGCGGGTGACGTTGATGGAGGAGCTGGGTCACGCGCTCGATGCGCGGTTGCACGAGGCAACTCCGTCAGCCGACTCGTCGGGCGACGAAGGCGCGATCTTCGCCACGCTGCTGGTCGAGGGCCGCATCGATCCTGCCGTGCTCGCCGCCCTGCGCGCAGAGAACGATCAAGGCTCGATCGTCGTCGACGGTCAACGTATCGACGTCGAATTCCGACGCGTCGACGGGCCCGGTGGCGACGGTCCGGCCGGCACTGGCGGCACGGGCGAATCCGGTGGTTACAGCGGATCGGACTACCCCTGGAACCCGGGAGGCGTGGCCGTGTCGCCGCCGCCACGCCCGCCCGGCCGCACCCAGCGCGCCGCGATCACCGTGGCGACGCATTTCCCCGTCTTCGACAACCCGCACGGCAGGGCCGATGGGCGCGCAGTGATCGAGGACTTCGAGGAGCTCGCCTCCGGCGACTACGACCGGGGTGCCGCGGCCGCCAGACTGGTGGCCAGCGGGGTCGGTCAGTCAGAGGTCGAGCACACCCTGGACGAGATCCAGTACGCCGCGGCCCTGTTGGTCGAGGATCCGGGCATGTTCGACCTGCTCGATGTCGCCCGCGAGAGCGGTGCGGGGGATGGGCACGTCAGCCGCCAGGATGCCGAAGCCTGGATGATGTCGCTCAGCCGTGGCAGCACGCATGCCGAGTCGCTGGACGCCCGCTCGCGCATCGTCACGCGAGCGGTCAGCGAGGAATTCGCACCGAACGGCATGCCCGATGCCTTCGATGCGGTGCTCGTGGGTGACTCGCACCTCGGCGCATTGAGCACCGACGAACGGCTGCTGGCGATCGATGCGGCGCTGGAGGTCTGGCTCCCGCACGGTGCCTACGACATGCGCCAGCCCCACCGACCCGAATTCCTGCTGACATCTCTTGCGCAATCCGATCCGGCCCTGCACCGTGCGGCCGTGGATCTGTACGTCGATCGTGCGGTGCGGCTGACCGATAGCGCGCTAGCTTCGACCGATGGGCAGCGAGCCGAGCCTCTGCGATTCGAAGCGGCGACGCTGGCGGGCAGCGTGTTCTATTCGATAATCGATGATCCGGAAGCCAGTCGCGCCCTGTTCGAGCGCATCGATGAGCCGACGGCTGTGGCGCTGGTGGATGCACTGGCGCTCGACCGTCGGCAGGCATCGTTCGAAAACGCACACCGCGGCATGAGCGGGCAGCAGCGTCGGATCGCCACCGCGGCCACTATCATGGCGTTCGGCATGCAGGATCAGACCGCCTCGCAGCACGCCTTCGTACGCGCCGCGTTCACCAGTCTGCCGGCGGATCCCTACCGCAATCTGACGGGCGAGAACCAGCAGGGCTTCACCGACCGGATCGGTCTGTCGATAGCCGCCACGCGGCACGCCGATCCGGGAGTCCGGCGTGCCGAGGCCGAGCGACTCGGTGCGATCCTGCGCACCGATCAAGGCCAACAGCTGCTGGCATTCGACAGCGACATCGATCCGGTGCAACGCGCTGACGCGCTGGCGCTGGTACTCGAGCACCCCGAGTGGAACGCGGCGACCTTCGAGGCGAGCGACAGCGTCTGGACCAACCCGACGATCATGCAGGCGTTCGCCCGTCCTCGTGCCGAGGCGTATGCCGAGCTGCGCGGCGATGCACCGCTGGTGCTGCAGGGGTCGGCGCTGGAGAACCAGATAGGCACCGCGATCGGGCTGATGCCCGATCCACGGTCCCCGGACGAATCGCCTGCAGCGATCCTGGCGCGCGAACAGGCCATTGCCGAGGGCCGCGCGAGCTATTTCGAGGACGAAGTCGGCGCCGGCATCGTCGGTCCGGTCGCCGATCAGATCCGCCGCGCAGGCGGCGACCCACCGGCGGTCACGATCGTGCCGCTGCAGTATTCGTCCGCGCAGGCCGGCGTGCAGGAGCTGGTGCTGTTCCGTGTTGCCGATCCGGACGATCCCTCGAACGCGTCCTGGGTCGACGCCACCGGGGCATGGTTCCCGAGCCTGGAGAACTGGCGTAGCGAGAACGGATTGCCGCCCGGGTTCACCGTCCTGCCCGAGGACGGACGCCTGTTAATGCAAGGCGGACCCGCGTCGGGCGTCGAGCCGGCATCCGTGTCGCTTGAAGCGGCGGTCACGCACAGCACGGTGGACACCTGGCAGGAGCACGCGCTGCAATGGGCCGATACCGGTGCGGCCGTGGCCGGCATCGTCGCCGGTGGCGCCATCGTGTTGGGCAGTGGCGGTACCGCCGCGCCACTGGTTGCCGGCGGCGCCGCGCTCTGGACGACCGGGCGCGCCGGAGAGCGTCTGCTGGACCGCGCCGAGCACCGCCAGTCGCTCGCGCTGACCGACCCTGCCGCCCGACGCCTCTGGCTCGATGCGGGACTCGGTCTGGTCTCCACCGCGGGCGGCGCGCTCGGCGCGACGACGTGGTTGCGCGCGTCCCGACTCGCCAATAGCGCAGCACCGCTGGACGACCTCTCGCGTGCCATGACGCTGACGAGTCGTGTCAACCGGACGGGCAGCGTGCTGGACGGGGCCAGTGCAGCGTCCGACAGCTACGAGCTGATCGCCAACTGGAACGAGCTCGACGGCAACGAGCGCGCGGCACTGGCCCTGAACATCGGCTTCTGGGGTACCGGTGCGCTTGCGCAGCACCGTATTGCAGGTTCCACCTCGCAGGCAGCGGGCAACCCCGATGCGGCGCTGTACGATCCCCAGTCGTTGCGCAGCACCTGGCTCACGCAGCACGAGGCGCAGTGGCCGCGCCAGAAGGGCAACACCGACTACCGATGGTCCGAGACCGTGCCGCCGATCCGCATGGGTCACGTCAGCGAAGGCAACCTGCGCTATTCGAATGTCGGCAACGTGAGCGGCGGATCGCCGTCGACGGGCTTCCACCATCGTCCCGGCGGTGTGGATCCCGACTGGCACCGCACCAGCAACCACTCGACGCCCGATGCACACGGTGTCTACACGGCCGATGTCGAGTTGTGGGATCCGGCAAGCCAGTCCTGGCGCACCAAAAGGCACAGATCCACCTTCTTCCCGGATGCGTTCAGCGACAGGCAAATCGAACGAGCGGTGCTCGAGGCGCATGCTTCCGCGGGTTCGCCGAATGCCAGCGGAATCCGCGTTGGCGCCAGTTCGGCCGGCTTCGAGATCGAGTTCACGGAGGCGATCATCGACCTCGACGGCGTACCGACGCTTGCGATCACGGCAGCCTATCCAGTAACGTCGCGGCCGGCGACGCCGTGAATGGGCGGACAATCCGGCATGCTGGGGCGAGATCGCTGTCGCTGCATATCCAGGCGATGTCGGCGACCGGTTTGCGCGCGGCGCCGAATGATCCCGAGGATCTGCGAGCGCGAAGGCTGGCCGACACGTTAAGCACCGTTTTCGCGGATCTGGAGAGGCTCGACCGGTTCATGGGCCAGCTGCGCGATGTGCGAGCCGGACGTCTGCCGCGGGCCAGGGCTGGGTCGAACTACTCGGACGTGAAGGTCGAGCCGGATGGCGCATTGCTCTATCACGAGGTGCTCGACGTGTGCCTCGACGACGGTGTCGACGAGGAAACGCTGGGCGTACCGTTCACGTTCGACGAGCTGGAGTCAGGTCTGAGGTGGTGGCGGGAGAAGATCATCGAATGGCATCTCGGTCCCGATGCGCCGGTGAAGACCGTGCTGCCTCCGCCCACCTGGGTGGATCGGGTGAGACAACGATATCAACGCTTCATTCGGGGTGTGTGATGTCGTGTTTCGCCATGGTTTCGTTCTTGCCGAACGGCGGTTCACGCCTGTTGCACAGGGGTTCACGTTCGTGGGCGAGAGTCTGATGTCGCCGAGCTGGGACGAGTGGCTGGCCGAGAATCTCGCGCGCGACTGTGATCGCGAGGAGCTGTTCGGCATCATGGTCGCCAAGGGGTTCGATAGCGGGGAGGCGCGCGCACTCGTCGATCAGGCGATCGCCGTGCGTGGCGAGACGATGCGGACCGGCTCTCCCGGCGGACTCTTTCTGCCGACCGCCATCACGCTGCACGATGCGTCTGCGGAGCTGTACGGCGTGGACGGTTTTCTGAACGACGGCGAATGCGCTTACCTCGTCGAGCTCATCCGGCAGCACCTGCGCGAGTCCACGACCACGGAGGAGGGGCTGTCAACGTTCCGGACCAGTCGAACCTGCGATTTGAACGAGCTGGATGATGCGCTGGTAACCGAGGTCGATCGCCGTCTGTGCGCGTTCATCGCACCTCCTTACACACAACTTGCCGAGCCGATCTGACTTGACGTTCCCGTGGCTTGTGCTACGCCCATCTGCCGGATG
>JAUKWC010036333.1:0-14725 GCA_032356245.1 Endocladia muricata
CCCTGCGCTTTAGTCACCTCGACTTTTACGTCGAGTTGGTTTTCCAGTTCGGCAATTGTATCTGACCGGAACTGGTTGGAGGTGCCTTTCGATCTGCGGATGGCCTCGTCGGCTGACGCCAAACACCGCAGAGCGTTGAGGGCAGTTTCCCTGCTTACTGTTTTTGCTGTCATGAGGGGGTCCTTTTCAGTCAGTTATTGATAGTCAACTAGAGGTAGTTGGTCAAGTGAACGAGGCGTTCTCGTCAGGCTTGTCTTCCATCCACTCGTTCTGGCCTTCTTTATCGCGGCACATGTTGGTGGGCGGGTTGTAGATCACAGCGTCGTCGGGGAGGTGGTGTTTGCAGATCGTGTGTACGTCGCCGGACCCGTCTGGGCTGTTGGCGGGGTCGTTCATGAACGCCTCCTTGAACCCGTACTGTGCGGACAGCCCTGCCTTATCGCAGCGGAAGCAGTGGACACGATCCACACCACCGATGTCGTAGTACAGTGGACGCCCATCGGCACGTGCCTTGGGTAGTGGCAGCTTAGCTGCGATGGCTTTTAGCTTACGTCGGTCAGCGCGATTCATGGCTTCTCCTAGTTGGTTTTCCCGAAGAGTTCGGGGAGATACACGTCGAGGGGTCCCGCGAGGTCCACCTTGCGGATGAAATACTGGGTAACATACGGATTGAATGTTCGGAAGGTCTCCGCACCGCCAGCGATGAAGATCGGTTTCCCCCGCTCTTTCAGAGCTTCGATGAACTTGTCGCTGGTCAGATGGCCTGTCCGAGTCCACACAGCCACAGTCCAGTCGGACGAAAGCCCTTGGAACCCCCGCTGCCGCATCATCTGGAAGCTTCGACCACCGAGGACGATGATGCCTCCCCGTGTAGCGTCTAAGAACCAACGCTCGAAAGACACAGCCTCATGCGGGTCACGAATATGGGGCAGGCCGTCGAGAGGGCCTATGGCACCCCCTCGCCCAACCACTGCGATCATGTTGACCTGTGCTGAGACACCCATCACTGGCGCAGACTCAGCTTCGACTGGAACTCACCCTGCTCTCGCTCAGACAACAACGGGGATGTACGAGCCGCTAGGAATATCTGAGCGGCCATCGCATCGTCGTCCATCCCTGCTGCGGCACCCCATGAGCGCATGAGGGTCTTCATGGTCTCGATCTCTGGCGCAGAGAACTGGACGCTGTTTTGTACGTAGTCCTCGAACGCTTGGTAGACCATGGGACACCAGCCCTTCACGATCTGGCAGATGGCGTCAGCGTAGACACGAATCTCCATCTGCGCGTGAGGGTCCGCGCGGAGCCGGAGGAAGTTCAGCAAGTTGTGAAGGTCAACCTTCCAGTACCATGAGGTGTAGATGTTGGGTGTGCAGACCATGCGCGCCAGTTCTCGGGCCATGCCGTGGTTGCCCTCATGCGCGAGGACTTCGACGTCTTCGTCCTGCCGACCGACGCTGGTGTAGTTCTCCCCACCGTCAATCCAGCGGTCCCCGTCTTCGTTGAACCACGGCCACCCGTGGGTCAGTTCCTCGTACAGGTCGTAAGAGTTCGCACTGTGCATGGCGAGGGTCTCCCGCATGGCGTTGCGCACGTCTATGGGTAGAGCCCCGTTGCGCCCCTGAGCGTTCGTGCTGCTCTGGGGCATGATGTCTTTGGACTCGGGGATGTAGAACTCGCGGTCGAGGATCGAGTAGCGTGCGCTGTACTCATTCACGTTCGCGGTGCGGTGGCGAATCCACTGGCGTGCCACGAAGACGGGGAGCTTCACGTGCAGCTTGATCTCGCACATCTCCAATGGCGTCGTGTGATGCCTGCGCAGGAGGTAGCGGATCAGGCTCTCGTCCTTGCTCGGGGTCTTGGTCCCTTTGCCGTAGCTGACACGGGCAGCTTGCACGATAGCTGCATCGTCACCCATGTAATCCACTACGCGAATCTCTCCGTGGTCGAGAACACGGTGCGTCTCGTTGATCTGGGCGTCCATGAAGTCGTTCGATGGGCGCGTCAAGAGTTCAGGGACTTGGGCGGTTTGTTGGTCGTCCATATTTTCATTCTCCATATGGGATTCGTATGTGTGGCCACAGTGTTGGCAGTCCCCCATGGCCATGAGGTCGGGGGAGTAGCTTTTACAGGTCATCAGTCGTCCCGACCTGTCCGGTTCTTGAACAGGTAGATCGCCGCGACCAAGGCTACGAAGAGCAGGGCGAAGTTGGACGACATGTCGTGCGTCGCCGCACTCATGGTTGGTCCTCTGTGTCTCGGGGCTTGCCTGCTGCTGTCCAAGAGGCCACCGCTTCAAGCCAGCTTTCGGCCTCGTCCATCTTCTCTTGCTCTGCGGACACCTCGGCTGCGATCTGGACGTCGGTCAGGGTGTTGAAGTCACCCTTGTACTGTGTCCACAAAGTACAACCTATCTGCTCTGCAACTTGGCTGCCTGTGTCTGGTTCTGGATCGGCGTTGTCTGCCGCCGCGACCAAAGCTTGGTACGTCTCTTCGGCTAGGACACGGATCGCACGGATCGGGGGGACCCCCAACATGCCTAAGCGCACAGAGGGGCTGCCAGCCGGGACCGCCACGGGGACTCCGCCCATCTCTTCGAAAATCTTATCGGTTACAGTTCCCATATCAGTCCTCCTTCCCTCGGATGTGTTCGATGGCCTTCTTCGGGTCCGCAGTGCGCCAGTCAGGCCAATCGCGGCGTTCGTTCTTAGACTGCTTGTCTGCGATGAAAAGGACCGCTTCCTTCGCTACCTGCGTAGAAGAGAGGCTCGGGTTCGCGTTCCAGATGGCACGCATGAGGCCGTCGAGGCCGAGGATGGCGACGTCAGCCCACTCTGCCGCCTGCTTCGCGTACTGTTTGCTCTGCCATTCCGTGATGACGTCACCCTTCGGGGGGTACGGGTCGCCGTTAGCCATGGCCCCACCATACTGCTCAGGCTGGGTGGGTATCTCTTCGACCTCTATCAGTTCCTTTCGGATGTGGTCGGAGACGCCTTCTGTCCGTGGCGCGGGGCCGAACGTGGCGCGGCTGAAAGCAGCCTGTCGCGCGAGGTGGGCTGTCATGTCGTACATCATAAGTTCTCCGTCTTCGTGATGGTTGCATTGAATACGATGGCAGCCACAGGGGGTGGCTGGCGCATACTGTTCTCTACGAGAAGAGTGCTTTCTATATCGGTGACGTACCCGAGCCCTATGAGTTCGGTTCCGATCTGGGAAACTTCTTCCAGTCGGGACCGGAGCCGTTGCGCCAGTTCACGCGGGGTTGCTTGTTCGTCTGGCATCACTCGCCATCCTTGTCTTTGAGTTGTTCTTCGATGGACTCAAGGAGGCTCTGGGTATCCTTGATGTCTTCGAACGAGGTCATGCGACCCGTCTCCATGTACATGAAGAGAGCGCGGTGTACCCTGACCAGAAAACGCTCTTTAAGGCTGCGTTTTTGGTACTTCTCGATCAGGGTCTTCATAGCCCAGACTACATCCTTCCCTTGCGGGACCCACATACCGATCTGGGCTTCGTTTGTACCCCAATGGATGTACTCGTATGCGAAAGGCTCCGTCTTCTCACGGTGGGGTTCTCTCGCCAGCCGATACGACAGGAAGGCCTCGGCCTGTGTCTCTGGCCTACTCTTTTCTGTGACGTACCAGACGTCGCCCAACCACGATACGGTCTGGCCGTCGGCGGGTCCCGTCAGGACGAAGCCTGATCTAGAGAGCGCGGAACTCATGTTCTGAACTGTTCGTGGCTGAGCATAGGGATCAGAGCGCTCAGAGCGATCTCTTTACCCAGCGTCTCTGCGAGGTCCACCATCCGCTGTTCTGGCGACTTGAGGTTGTCCAGTCGTGCTTGGGCTTTGATCGTGTGTCCCCCTACTTTCATCCGCGCTTCGATGGCGTGTGCCATGCTGTCGGACCACATCGTTAGGTGTACCCCAGTAGACTCGACGGCAAAGGCGTTGGTCACGGAGTCCATCGCCTTCTTCTGCATCTCTCCAAATAAGCGGATGCTCTCGTCGGTTGGGGCTCGGTGTTCATGGACCGTCGTCGGGCCAGCAGGTCGGGGCTGGTCTCGATTGATCAAAAAGATCTGGGTGTTCTTTCCCATCATGTATTCTCCTGTTCGAGCTTTTCGATGGCGGCTTTTGTCTCCGCTATGAGGTCGGGGTGGCCCAGATGTGGGTACTTCAGCAGGACCTTCGGGTTCATGGAGTCCGCGAGGTCTGACCGGAGCCTGTGTAGCCTACCTGCAACGCTGTCGGAGGGCGCGCGCGACTGGGTACGGTTCGATCTCGTTACCATTATACTTCTCCCTCGAAGGTCCAGCTTTGCATAAGAAGTTCGATGTGCTTACGGACCTCACGTTGTGCTGGTGCGTTGGCCTTGATGACCCGACGGAGGTGGTCTTCTGGGATGTAGTTTTCCACGGCGTCAGTGAAGATGCCTTGCGCCTCCCGTGGGCGACTTACGAGGGCGTTGGCTTCCACCTTCCATACGCCATGGTCCGAGATGTAGTCCTGCACGTATGCTTTGTGGAAGTCAGGGTGGCGCGGGTTGGACAGGTCTTTCCCGCCCCCTGTCTCCAAGTTCTCGATCTTCATGAGGTCAAGGTCTTCGATCTGGTCTGCGGTAAGGCCAATGTTTACGACGTCGAAGTCCGCTTCAGGCCAGTCGAGGCCCTTCAGGTTGGCACACGACATGAGAGTGTGGCGCAGACCAGCGACGATGTTCAGCCCCTTGGGGTCGTGGTCCCCCACGGCCAGCAGGACGCAGCGACGACCCTCGTCAGTGTGTTCGCGGAAACGCTTCAGCATTGCGAGGCGGGAGTGGATGTCCGTGTCACCTTTGCCGTTGGTGATCCGAACGCGGCGCTCCTTTGCCACGTCTCCGAAAATCTGTACGAGGTCCTTCTTTTCCACAATCATCTCGACGTAGTATTCGAGGCCGTCCCAGAACCCATGCTCATGGTGACTGGCTGCCCAGCTTTCGAGTTCAGGTCCGATCTGCTCGACCGCGTACTCCGCACGGCGTTCAGGCGTCCATGTGGTGCCGTCGAAGTCACCCACCTCAGTGGCGATGCGCGATGCGTCCGGCTCGATCACGTCAGGGTCCAGTTCGCCTGCCTTGCGCATGTCTGTAAGGAGTTTTTCGAAGCGGGAGAACTCACCCTTGGTGATCAGGCCGAGGCCTTCTGCGAAGTACGCCCAGCCACGTGGGCCAAACTTGTATCCGGTATCTTCGGACATCTGCTCGATGGCTTCACCCATGGCCATGCGCTGCGCACGACGGGTGGCCAGAGGGCCTTTGGTTTGGGGCATCTCGAAGGTGTGGTCGTTCATGCGTTCTGGTCCTTTATCTGGTCGGGAGACCGAGCGCCTGCCTCGGAGGCTTGGGAGGAAGCGACATCCGAGGCAGGTTCCGGTCACGGGGGAATCACTCCCGCCAACACTACATAGGCTACCTCTCGTTGGTTATCAAGAAGTTTTTACCCATGGTAGAAAAAGAGTAGGGGCCGAACGTGAATCCGGCCCCCAGTTTTTTACGGATTTTCTAGGAGAAACCTATCCGCAAGAACTGTGCATACAGTCCAAGCACGTGGGGCATCCTGCTTCCACTTTCACGTTGTAGCTGAAGCACTCCTTGCACTGGACGCCTTTTCCGTACTCAGGGGAATCGGCCAGAGCCTTCAGTTGTGCGTGGTCCGAGAAGCTCGGGGTGTTGGCTACCGATTCGGCGAAGGCGTCGTATGCCGAGGCGTCCCCCTTGATCGTGAACTGGATGTGTGGGTTGGCCTCTTCGTCGGCTGGCCGTGCCGTCATCAGTCCGCGCTCCATGTGTTCTTGCAGCTTGGCTCCGATGGCCGCTACGAGGGACGGCTGACGTCCACCACCTCCGCGCAGGAACCCGCCTGTGTGTGCCGAGTGGATGCGACGAAGCTGGCGTGGAACGAAGGAAGCATCGTGTGGGCGTCGCATAATGGCTGAGATCATCCGCGATAAGGCCTGCATCCATTCGTCGCTCGTCGGGTCACTCGACCGGAGGAAGACTTCGAAAGGCCGCGACGTGCCGTCAGGTTCGACGGAGTTGTTGACCGTCATGTAGACGGACTTCTGCTCTCCTACGGCGATCTCGTATGTGGTCCCGTCGAGTTCCGAGGGCCGATCACGAAGAGCGTCCGTATCCCAACCTGTCACAGACGCTTCGGACTGTTCTGTGGTGGTGTTGCTGTCCCCGACACCGTAGGCCGCAGCCATGGCCTGTGGCAGTCCCACGAAGCGCTTTTCGGCTGCGGCTCTGGCGTCTGAGTCGCTGTTCAGCTTTTCGGCCACGATCTGGTACTCCGGCCACTGCGCGCCTTCCGGTCCCACCATTGTCATAGTCACCTCATGGGTGATGCCAAGGTACTCTGTGGCTCCGTCCAAGCCGATGATGGTGATGTTCACTTTGATCTGGGACGGCGCGCGCGCAGCTTCGACTTGGGGCTGCGCCCGTTGGTAGCGGAGCCCGTACAGGCCCTTGGGGTCGTGTTCGATGGTGAGGGTCCCGTCTACTAGATCGAACTCGCTGGTTACGCTGTCCTGTCCCGTTGCGCGCGGGGCGATGCCGTTGCCGGGGCTCCCTTCGACTACTATGGACGCCTCTGGGATGTCCTCCGCAACAGGCTTGTCGTCCACGGACAGGACGGAGCCTGTGATTTCGTTCGGACGGTACGTTGTGCAACCTTTGCAACCAAGGTCCCATGCTTCCATGTACACCTCCTTGAAGTCTTCGAACTCGATGTCTTCAGGGCAGTTGATCGTCTTGCTGATCGAACTGTCCACCCACTTCTGGGCTGCTGCCTGCATACGGACGTGGGCCAGTGGCGGGAGGGTTTGCGCGTTGACGAAGGACTCGGGGAGGTCGTCATCAGTCCAGATGTCGTGGACCGGAGGGAACCCGTCCTGCTCTGGGAGTTTGCCGGACTCCCACATGTTTTTGTACATGGCATACGCGTAGTCTTCGACCAGTTCTTCAGTGCGTGATCCATCCTTCTGAAGCACCTTGCGGGTGTACTGATACGCGAACACTGGTTCGATCCCTGAACTGACGTTCCCTGCGTACAGCGAGATGGTTCCCGTCGGCGCAATGGAGGTCAGCAGGGCGTTGCGGATGCCATACTTACGGATGTCGTCTTGCACGTACTGTGGCATACGCGAGGCCGCTGTACCCTCGGCCAGATATTTGTCGGCGTCGAAGAGTGGGAACGATCCCTTCTCCTTGGCCAACTCGATGGACGCACGGTACGCGGAGATCGCAATCTCTTCCATCCAGTCTTCGGTTTGGATCGAGGCGGGGTCATCCCCATATGTAAGACCGCACATGATCAGGGCGTTGGCGAGGCCCGTCACGCCTAAGCCGATGCGGCGTTTTGCGAAGGCTTCATGGCGTTGCTTGTCGAGGGGGAAGTTCGAGACTTCGATCACGTTGTCCATGTTTCGGACGGCTATGGCTACGAGGCGGTTCATGGCGTGCATGTCGATCTGCGCGCGCGGTGTGAACGGCTCCTGCACCAGCATGGCGAGGTTGATCGAGCCTAGCAGACACGCGCCGTAGGGAGGCAGAGGTTGCTCCCCGCATGGGTTGGTGCTGGCGATGGTTTCACAGTACCGAAGGTTGTTGTCTGCGTTGATCCGGTCAACGAAGATAACTCCCGGCTCCGCAGCATCATACGTCGAACGCATGATGGAGTTCCAGAGGTCCGAGGCAAACACGGTCTTGTACACCTTGCCGTCAAATTTCAGGTCCCACTTCGCGTCGGACTTCACGGCGGTCATGAACTCGTCGGTGATCAGCACGCTCATGTTGAACATACGCAGACGGGCCGCGTCATGTTTGGCCACGATGTAATCTTCGATGTCTGGGTGGTCACAGCGTATGGTGGCCATCATCGCCCCCCGACGGGAGCCTGCGGACATCACGGTGCGGCACATTGCGTCCCAGACGTCCATGAACGTCAGGGGGCCACTGGCATCGGCGTCCAGCTTCTTCACGGGAGCGTTCTTCGGACGGATTGTCGAGAAGTCGTACCCGATCCCACCACCCTGCTGCATGGTGAGCGCGGCTTCCTTCAGCATGTCGAAGATACCCGCCATCGAGTCGGGGATCGTACCCATCACGAAACAGTTGAACAGGGTCACAGCACGTCCGGTGCCTGCGCCTGCGGTGATACGGCCTGCTGGGAGCCACTTGAAATCTTCGAGGGCTTGGTAGCAGTCGCGGCGGTGACGTTGACGATCCGCGAGAGCAAGGGTGTGGGGTTCCCCCATGTTGAGAGCGTCAGCGATTCGGCTCCATGTGTCGTCTACCGTGAGGTCTTGGACGCCTTCCGCGTTCTTGAAACGGTACTTCATATCCCAAATTTGTTCTGAAATTGGTGCTGCAAAACGTGTCATAGACGGTTGTCTCCTAGAGTTCCTGAATGTGGTCGTAGGTGCGATGTAACCGCAACCAGTGGTGTTTATCAATCCCGAGGTGGGCAGGGGTGGTGTTTACTCTTTCGGGTATTCTTTGGTCGCTGCCCAGAACGCACCTGTGCCGTCTTCGTCTCTGTCGGTCTGTACCCGCTGGCGGATGGAAAGCACTGCCCGTGTAATTTGCTCGGAAATCCGGTGGTCTAGCTGGCGTGCTAATACTTCCATGAACGTCTCGTCGGGGCGCATGAACTTCCCCATCTGCTTCGGGTCTAGGCGGAACGCATGGCGCATCTTCTTCTCGGCCTGATCGGCTCCTGACATGTGCGCCAGAACGCGTGCTTCGATCTCCGAGAAGTCCGCGGATAACAGGGGTGTTGGTATCGGGGGGCTCGGGTACGCGTCGCGCTTCGTTGACAGGTCGTAGGGCTCCCCGAGGTTGTGGTTCACGCGGTCCGGTTGGATGCCCTTGGACGAGGACCACCAAGGGTTCGCGTCTGTGTCTGTCGTGGTGTTTTTCTTTACGAGTTTCTGCGCGGCTTTAGCCTGCTCGTCGGTAGGGAATACGTCAGGCCACGTCAGGCGACCCTTGGGTGAGATGTACTGTATCTCGGGCTGCGACTGCGACATGCGCCCAGAACTCGTCCCCTCTTGGCGGTTAAGCCGAGAAGGGAGCCGCGCTGCAAGCTGCTGGATCGAAGACAGGAAGGTCGTAGGGTCCACCATGGCTTGCAGCGCCATGCGGCGGATGTCGTCGTTGCCCAGCGTGATCTTTTCGGCCCGATACCCTACGCACGCTTCCGTCCCGTAGGACCTATGGACCTTTTTGGTTTTACCCGTGCCGTTGGCTTTCATGCGTATCTTCATGCGGACTCTCCCTTGAGGTAGACCCGAGACACAAGGTCACGGACAGGTTTGTTCTTGTACAGGCTGATCCACACTTCCAGTTCAACCGCGTCGCTCTTGAACGGCAGTGGGATGTTCAGTTCAATGTCGAGCGTGTGGACTTCGGTTAGTCGGGATTGCCCCTGCTCCGAGTAGTTGTGGCGCACGAACTTCCCGCGTGCTTTGAACACCTTCCCGTGGATCAACACGCGGTCGATGGACTCTGGGTCCACCTCCGCGCCGTTGAGGCTCCATGTCAGCTTTTCCCAGCTGTTGAGTACCTTCAGAGAGTTCACTTTGTACCCCGAGCCCAAGTTATAAGCTGCTTCCCCTGCACCATCAGGTTGGCGGGGCAAGGGTGGTTGTGCGGAGCGATCTCACGACCGAGAGCCCACACCCATTCGATTGTCTCCGCTGCTTTGTCGTAACGGTGCGTCAGCCCACGGACAGTCTCCGTTGGGGACTTGATGCCCCGCGCGGCGCAGATCGCACCGTCCAGTTCCCGTTCGGCCAGTTCCATGATCTGTGTCTGCGACCGGATCAGGGCTTTCACAGGAGCGATGGTGTCGCCCATGATGCCTTCGTGGTCGTCGTGGTGGCCACACCACTCGCACACATCCTGCCATAGCTGATAACCGTTTTCCGTGTCTTCGAATCCGTTTTTGCGATCAAGCTCCGCCATGCGCCGGACGAGGTTCTGGTGCTGTGAGATGCTCAAGGCCCCGTCAGCCCCCGCGAAGCGGTAGGTGGTTTCCAGATTGTGTTGGATAGCTATCAGGTCGATCTCTGAGGCTTTCGGGTTCAGCATATCTTCGATCAGCTTGGTGCCGACTTGGACGGGGAATTTCATAGGGGTAGTTCCTTTTGTTAATAGGGTTCGCCGGACATCACGGAGTCCCACGTGGGGACTTTTACTGAAGCTGCGTCGAATCTGACAGCAACTAACGAGAGGCCGTATGGGTCTGTACGTACTGAGGATCGGCTCGTTTTGTCCCACAGGTCAACGCAGACTTCAGCCCGTACTTCTCGGATTAAGCGCTGCATCGACACGTTCACATCCTGACACTTCCGGCGCAGTTCGATCAAGTCTCTGTTGTGGGGGTCCATGCCACACACAAAGGGCTTGTTCTTGCTGCGCAGTGACAACAGCCCCATAGACGATCTCTCCGCAAATTCCAGTGCGACGGGGATCATAGTGGCCAGTTCATCAGGTACATCTTGGTGCGGTATCGACGTCGTGTACCAAGCCTTCCGAGGTTGCCCCTCTGGTGGTTCGAATATGACCTCGGGGCTGTCCCACACGTTGAACCTGAGCGCGGTCACTTCGAAGGCGATATGCTTTTTTCTACCCATGCTCATTCCGGCATGTCCGAGAATATGTCGGAAGCTTCTTCAGGGATGCGTGCGAGTTCCGTGGCGTGTTCATCGACGGAGGCCTGCCATTCTTCGAACCGCTCTTGATACTCTTCGAGGTCTTCGGGGTCCTCTTCGTCATCGAACGCCTCGGGCTCGTCACCCAGTTCGTCCAGTTCATCCGCGAACTCTTCGAGGTTGTCTGCTTTCTCTTCGCAGCCTGAGACGCGCTCTTCTAGCATCTGCCCTGTGTCACCCTGCTGTAGTCCCTCGGGCATGTTGTCGAAGCTCTCTTGGCACTCGTTGCCTAGCTCACGCAGCGCTTCTGCTGCCTCTCGCATGGACCCAGAGTCTTGGTCGCCGTCTTCCCAGCCTTCGCAGATTGCGAACCAGCCGCTCTTGAACGGGCTGTTGGTCAGCTGGCTTTGGCGGAACGGTGTCAGGCTGCGCTTTACGATACCCCCACGCTGTAGTTTGAGAGACGTGTAGTAGTACATGTCCCCCTTCTTGATCCCGTCTGAAGGGTAATCTTTGCGCGCTTTACGGTGTGAAACTTTAGGCATGTTTGGTCCAGTTCGGTTGGGTTACTTTAGCGTTTCGTTTATCTCTTTAACTGCGAGACGGGATGCCTCTAACAGCGCTTTCAATGAGGATAAGACTAGCTGGGGGTCTTCAGCCCAGAAGGCTCCTTCGGGGTCGGTAACGTCGCACATGGCCGTGAGGTCGTTCAGCTTCAACTCGACCAGACGTGCGTTCAGCCTAGCCAAGGTTTTGCCGTTACTCATGTGTAGTCCCGATCCCCTGTGAGGATGCGCAGCATGTCGGGGTGGCGCTGGGATAGCTGGATCAGACACGCTTCGAACGTATGGTCCGCGACTGGCGCGCTGATCTGAGAGATCGCCTTGCGCAGATCAACTTTGAAGTTCGCCTCTACGGCTTCGTCACGTTCGGGGTATAGTTCTCCGTCAGCACCCAGATACGCCGTGACCTCTTCAGGCTCCAACGCGACGTAGGTGTTCGCCCCTGACGAGGCTTGTGACGGAAGGGCCAACCCTGTGGGTGGATTCGTTTTAGGACATCCGAGTGTGTCGGCAAGCGTCTCGGCATCTTCCTCTGTCATCTGCACCACGCGTGAAACGTTGTACCCAGCTAACGCGGTCTTCAGTACGTGCGCGCGCGCCTTGGTGATGATGTCCCCACGTGAGCCTGCTGGGGCTTTGGCGTACTCTGACATCCACTTATTAAAGCGTTCTACGGTACTCGGGGCTGTGTGTTTGATCTTGGTCATGTTTAGTCCTTTTTTGGGCTCTGTCGGTCCGTCAGGTTAGCGCGATTCGTTTCCTGCTTTTCGGTTCTGCTCTTCCCACAGTTCTAGAAACGCAACGTGTTTAGTTCCTACCAGTTTAGAAGACATTTCGTCGGATGTAGAGGACTCAGGGAAGTCATTAATTGTCATCCACACCCCGTAAAGATCATCCATCTCGTCGGTGTCTAGCCCTTCTAAAAATCCCTGACCCATGGATAGCTCCCATGCGGAGTTCCATAACTCTGTCGTATCAGCGTCCAGCACCAGATCGTCTGAAGACCCACGAAGCTCTTTGATAGAGTCCCCCATGATCATGTTGGTGTCAGTATAACCGTGCGTCGCGCAGGACCCATCTGTGTCTTCGAGGTTTTCATATATTGCGTCGATCAGGTTCTCGTAACCCAACTCTTCTCGTACTCGACGTGAAAATATCACAGATAGTTTTTCAAAAGTTTGCATCGGTCAGGTCCTTTAGGTCATCAGGAGATTCGGCTTATGTAGACATTCTTAGGCTACTTACAGTTGCTAATCAAGGGCTAATTGAATTTTACGGCACCGCAGGCTAGTTTCGGGCCACGTTAACCAAGTATCATAAGGGATTATCTCATGCCTATACGCTCCGCCAACAGAGGGGGGTGGGTCGAGTTGATCGCCCCTGCCTCTGGCCAAAGAACCGCACAGGTCAGTCATGTAAGTCGCTCAGCTATGCGTTGCGTCGCCAGCGCGGACCCTCCCTCAGAATCCGATTTAGACGGAACGGTGCTTTCGTATTTTGGGATTCGTTTCACAGAAATGAATTTGGAGGACGGGGAGGGTCTGTACATCCGTGCTGTAAGAAGCTCGGGGTCCGTCCAGTGTGACACCTTCCCCGTAGCCGGGAGTTCGTCCTCCTTGATCCTCCCTGACACGGGGTGGGCAGACTTCGTGGACACCCAGTACACTTCGGAGTCACCGTTCGCTGTGAGCAGCAACACCGACACGATCCTACCCAACAACGGTCTGGGGGGACCCAAGCAGAACGCACCCAGCGACGTCACCTTGTTCAGTGGTGGTAAAGTATACGGGGTCGAAAATGACAGTATGCTGATCACGATGTCGATGGTTGTCGAGAGGCAGTCCAACAACGGGGAGTTCGACTTCGAAGCGTGGTGGGATATTGGAGGATCGGTCGGCGAGCTATACCGGAGATACTACCGCGTCCGAGGGGATCAGCCTCGCACGATCCTAAGCACCACCATGGTCTACTGTCTCGATACGTGGGCAGCGAACGGGGCGACCACATACGTCAGAAGCTCAGAGCCTTTGAACATCCATACGATCCGGCATGTGATCAATAGGGTTCTCCCTGCGCCATAGTACTGATGCGGTTGGGTCCTCTCGTAGAGGCCCCAGAAAGCAGAAAGGGTGGTGAACACCGAGAGGGACCAGCTCTCGTATTCACCACCCTAAATGGAACGCAGTATGGGACTACGCATGTCTCCTGACACGTGGGCATCGTAATTGGAGCGGTGAGGTTAATCAAGCCCCCTGATTCGGTGGGGCCGAAGCTGTGGAATTTTGAACGGGCCAGACCTGCGAAGTAGCAGCGAATTTTTTGAACGGGCCAGTATGCCGAAGTAGCAAACGCCGACGGCTTCGTGTGGTCCCAGCGATGCCCCCGCAACCCTCGCCTGTGGCTCCCCGATCTTGCGGGTGTAGGGCATGTGGATTCCTGTGTTCACAGAACGTTCTGCGAACATCGCAACCCCTTGTTATTGCTGCATAAAATCATGGCCGCGCGGGGCGGGTCCCGGTGCGCTGCCCCTGATCCCCCTTGTTTATATGGCGCAAACGCCCTGTTACCCCCTCGGGAGGCGTCCCGGTGGGTGCTGTGGCCTGTGCTGTGGCCTGTGCTGTGGCCTGTGCTGTGGCCTGTGCTGTGGCCTGTGCTGTGGCCTGTGCTGTGGTGCGCAACGTGAAAGGCCCCCCGCGCGATGCAGGGGGCCTTGTGTGGGGCTGTTCTGTGGTGGGTGTCTACGCGCTCTTGAACAACCACGCCAAGAGCAAGGCACCCATGAGCCAATGCGCGGAGTCTAGGGCCGTGCCAATCAGGCCCCCGAAAATCAATAAAGCGGCGATGATAGCTCCCGCGCGCGCGCCGTGGTCTACGTTTCGCGGGTCGTTCAATACACGTCCCCCTCTTCGTTAAATTCGTATTCATTGGCATCTATGGACGCGTCAATCGCTTCGTCGCTGTTCTGGTAATCATGTTCTTTCTCGAGTCGGCCATATATCCAGTCTGCGAAGCCGCGCAATTCCTCAACCACGTCTGACTCTGCCGTGCCAATGTCGCGCCATTCATCAAGCGCGTATTCTACGTCTACATCCATGCACCCCGAGTGGTAATAGTGGCCCGAGTGGCGTGCGTTAGCTGTCAGTGAGTAAAAGAAACGACGTTGCACAGCCTGCAATCTATCCACGATCCCGTGCAATACGGTATCTTGCGGGGCGTAGTCCCTAATCGCTTTTGCGGCTCCCTTGGCGTAGCTATATGACCCCTCCCAGCTTGCGCCGTCCCCTTGAGATGAAAAGCCGCTAAACCATATCTTAGGCTGTGGCCGCGTTTCGCCGTTCATTAGAGGGATATTCTTAACGTCAAATTCTACGCCCAGAATTGCCGCCACGCGTTCCGCATCCTCATATATGAACTCGTACCAGCCATCGTGCAAACAGTCCCCCCGATACCAGTCGCGCGCGGCGTC
>JAUKWC010036344.1:0-15341 GCA_032356245.1 Endocladia muricata
TTCTCCCGGACCGTCTGGATCACCTTCCACTGCCGGGGGACCACTTCGAGCGTCTCGGTGACATCCTCGCCCATCTTCGCAATGCGGTCCGAACCGCAACAGGTGCAGCTGGACGGGGCTTCGATCACCACGCGCTCGCGGGGTAGATGCTCGGGGAACGGCTTGCGTGTCGGCTTGCGGCGCGGGAAAGCGCGAACCTGGGTTGTCTTCGCCGTCTCTTCGGCCTTGATCGCATCCTCGGTGGCGGTCGCTTCCAGCTCCTCGAGTTGCAGTTCCAGCTGATCGATCAGCCGGGACCGCCGTTCGGAGGTTTTGCCGTATTGTTTGCGCCGTGCAGCGGGCGCCGCAGCTTGGCGATCTCCAGGCGCAGCGACTTGATCAGTGCCTCGGTGCCCGATGCGAGGGCGCGCGCTCGCGCCAGTTCGGCTTCGGCAGTCGCCGCACGGGCTTCCGACGCGGCGAGCGCGGCACGAAGTTCGGCGATTTCCAAAGCAGCGTTCGGCATGGCAAAACTTACCACGCCACCGATACAAAGACCATTGTAAACAGGGTGATGACGCTGGTTCAGCCTACCTTTGCGGGTCTTTGTGTCCAGCGCGGATTCCGCCAGTCGATGCCTTCGAGAAGATAACCGAGCTGAGCTGCCGACACCTGAACCGCTTCTCCCGAACTGCTCGTCGGCCAGATGAACTTGCCGGCCTCCAGACGCTTGGCGTAGAGCGACATGCCTACCCCGTCATGCCAGAGCAGCTTCACGGTATCGCCGCGCCGCCCTCGGAAACAGAAGATCTCTCCGGCATGCGGATCGCGGCCCTGCGGGTAACAACCAAGGCCTTCTTGAACCTGCAGCGCCAGAGTGTTCATTCCTCGGCGCATGTCGGTGACCCCGCCCGCGATCCAGACCTTCACGCCCGCCGGGAACGCGATCATCGCTCGTCCACCGCATCCAGCAGACGCGACAGCACCTCTGGGTCGATATCCGCAGGGAGCGTCAGTCGTCGTCCGTTCTTCAAGGCGATCTCCACTTTGGCCTTCGGCAACCGCCGCGACCGAGCAACCGGGGCAGCGACAGGAACTTCAGAGACGACCATCATCGGCACGAATGCAGGTGTGTGCGAGCTGCCGAACTCGCCATCGCGGTACTGCCGGCGCCATACCGTCAGGAGCGACCGGGATACTCCGTTCCGACGCGCCGTCGCGCTCACCTGACGCTGACCGACAAAGCTCTCCTCCACGATCCGCAGCTTCTCGGCCGTGCTCCACGACCGACGACGCCCCAGATCGGACGCAGACAGAACTTCCAGGCTAGATGCGAACTTAAGGTCGGACATAAAGCCGGACGTATCACCCAAAACCAAAGTTCGTCAGGCGGCCCTCACCGGAGGCGTACCATAAATCAGCCTCGGAGCGAATTTACTCTGCCTCTTGCTGACTTCATGTTTTCACGACAGCTACAGTTTTGGGAATTCCAAGCGCAGTGAACCTGTTGAGGATGTCTGCGCGGATTTGGAGTTCGGCGACTTGCCGGTCGAGGTCGCGAGACATGATGCCGTCGCTGAGGAGGTTGACGCAGTGCATTTTGGTTTCGACGCGGGATCGTCGATGATAGCCGGTGCATCGTTTCCACAACGCCCGCCCGAAACGCTTGTTGGCGCGGGGCACCCGGCGCGCAGGGCTTCATTCCTGACGTTTCCTCGTTGACCGCAATGTGCAGCGGACGCCGTGCAGCGGGCGGCGTTTGGAAGGCCCGTGTTTGCGAGCATGCCACTCACCGTCACCCTCTTCGCGGCGTGCAACGCGTTGATCCCGGTGCTGTCCATTGCCCGGCAGGCGATGCGAAGCAACGCCGAGAGGGGATCAGCAGATGCAAAGGCTCCGATGACTTCCGGCAGGAAATACTGACCGCGGGGGTCTTCTGACGGCGGCTCAGCGTGCTGAAATCGGGAACGGACCAATCGAGGCCAGCCAGCTTCGGCAGACTCCCGACGAACCCTGTCGTCTGACGCAGCGCCATCCCGAAAACCACCTTTAGCGTCAGGCAGGTCTGGGAGACGCCATCTGGATCGCAGCGTCACTATAAGGCTGCTGACGACCGCGCTTGCCTGATGGGGCAGCTTCCCACGCCATCTGCGGGTCAAACCAGATCGTCAGCGAGCCACGCCGCTTCAGCGCTGCATTGTACTCAACCCAGTTCGTCGTCTTGTAGGTCGGTGGGAATGGTTTGCTCATGGGTCATGGCTACCACGCTGGATTCCCAACGTGAATCCCTGGCCATTTATGCAACAGAGCCCTCGACACGGGATCGCCGATCAGGCTTTGGCATGAGCGAGCCTTGGTCGAATGATTGAAACAACAGGTTTCTATGGGTGGCCGCGAATCTTTTATATTTACAGTTAGCGCAAGCTGAGTCTTATTTTATGCAAGGGATTGCGGGCGCGTTACATTTGGATTGTATTATCAGATGCAGTTTTCATTTTTGTAACGAAAATATATAGCCTTTTCATTGGGCAGAAAAGGGAGGGGGCGAATCCGTTTCGATATCGTTGCGCTTCGAAATCATTCGATTTCGAACTCTCCGTATGTTCCGGCACTGCGCACGCGCGATAAATAGCACCGAGCATTACTTCCAAACAGAGAATATGATCGATGCAGAATATGCAGGATTTTGACGGGTTCATCAGCAAGCGCGACAAGGGGCATGATTTCGCCGTCGAGCTGGTCTCCTATTTGCGCAGCGAATACAGTATCCGCGCCGCTTGGCAGAATAACCTTGAAAAGGTCGATCCGAAGAACCACGAACGGGCGGCCCGCACAGCGATCGGCGACAGCTGCTTTACCGTCGTCGTTGTCAGTGAAGAGGGTGTGGCGGCTTCGTTCAAGACGAAGAAGGGCAGTCACCAGCTTCGCGAGATACAAGCCGCAGCAGAGGTTCGCCGCATCCGAGGCCCCGGCGACCCACCCCACGGCATCTTCATCGTGCACCTGATCGATGACGACAGCACCCAGAGCCGCGAGGATCTGGAAATCCTGCTGGAACGGGAAGCCGGGATCGAGCGCAAGGGGTGCTTCGTGTACCGGGCACCCACGGCGAAAGACGATTGTGGCGAATGGGACAGCACGGTCGAGGAGATGGCGGCGCGTATCCACCGGTTCCTTGCGAGCAACGGGATCGAGCTGGCCAAGAAGCGCGAAATGAAACGCCGCGCACAGGCCGATACGCTCGATGCCGTGGTTCTGACCGAAGCCGAGCGCACCTACCTCGATACGCATCTGGCCACATGGCTGACCGGGCAAGTCGAACCGACCGCGTGGAGCGGCGGTATCGCTGGCGAGGGACTCTACAGGCATAGCGCCTTGTTTGAATTCGATGCCACCCGCTGCCTTTCGCTGGAGGGAATAAAGGTCGTCCGGCCCTCTTCGGACATGGATATCGATGAAGGCATTGATGGCGCAAAACGTCGACCGATTTTGAAATACGTGTTCGCGAAGAAGGGCAAGCCCGTGATGCTGTTGGGGACGGCAGGGGCAGGAAAATCCACGACGCTCACGATCGCCGCCGCCCTCTGTGCCGGTCGTGTCCTGCCGGAGTTGCGCGACCGGGCGAGCGACCTGTTCGCCACCGATATGGGCAAGCTAGTGTTGGACCCGGCCGTGCTACAGGAGGCGTGCATACCGATCCTGATGCGGTGCAGCACGCTGGCCGATGCCTTCGATTCGGATAATCAGGGCTTTATGGCCGACCGCCGTGCCCTGGAGGATCTGATCCTGAAGGCGCTCGATACCGACCCTGGACCCGCCGCCCGCGAGAGCCTGCAACACCGCATGAAGCAGCAGTGTTATATGATCATTCTCGATGCGCTGGACGAGGTCATCGACTCCCATCGTGCCAGTCGGATCGTGACGCTGGCAAAAGGCCTTTACGCCCGGCATTCGAGCGAGGATCTGCGCGTGGAGGTGCTGATCTCGTCACGCAAGACGGATATCGACCTACAGGGCATCTACGCCGTGAATGTCGCCGACCTGAGAATCTCCCAGATCAAGGCGTATTTCGACGTCTATGCCCAGTCCCTTACGGATGTGGGGCACGATGGTAGAGAAGCCTTCCAGAAATCCGCGAGCGACCAGTTCGACCATTACAACAGCGACGCGGCCCTCGGGCATGAGAACATGCAGGACTTCCTGTCCTTGCCCTTTAACCTCAACTGTTTTTGCTGGCTGGTCCGGGAAGGGCAGAAATCCGGCGCCAAGCAGGCACCGCTGACCCAGACGGCATTCTTCCGCACGATTGTCGAGCGCCTGATCGAAGATGTTCGCCCGAAGCTGGAGATCGACGGCATGACCGTGTCGCCGGGCCTTCTGCGCGTATTGCTGCAACGGCTCGCCTACGATGCACTCAGCTCGGGCAAGGATGGCACGGAACGCGGCAAGCTGAGCTTGGAGGAAGCCCGCAGAATCTGCCTGCACACCCTTTCGGTTGCCAGCGCATACCAGACGGATCAGAAGCGTCTCGACGTCGTTACCGACTCGCCCGACTATCCCGACAAGCTGCTGGAAATCCTGTGCGGTGATACCGACCTGCTGATTCGCGAGGGGCAGACGATCCGGTTCGGGCGCTATCGCTTCTGCGAATATCTGGCGGGCGAGCGGATCGATTCGGATGCGCTGGCCACCGCCATGCTGGCCATGCTCGATGCCGAGGCGCTCGACAGCATCATCGCCTCGCTCTGCTTCTGCTATGCGTTGCGGCTCGAATGGAATGTGGCCAATTACGCCAACAACGTCCTGAACGGCCTGTTGCGCCGCGCGCGCATCGCCGAGAGCCGCAACAGCGACGAAGGCTACGTCGAGATGCTGCAATGGCTCGATGCGGCGCTGTCCTGCGTGCGCAGCGGGGTCGAAACGGATTTCGGCGACGATGCACGCAGCGTTCTCAACACCGCAGGATACGACATCGTGCGCCAGACCGCCGTGAACCTGATACGCAAATGCACGGGTAAGGTCGACCCGAGAGATCGTGCCGACACGATCACGAACCTCCTGCGGCTGGGCCGTCGCCCGAAGACGGAAAACACGGTGATCGCGGTGCGCGACCTGGTGCAGAGCCTGGAGCCGATGCCCGATCGGTGGGTGCCCTTTCAGATCGAGAACGCCGACGGTTCGACACGGTGGATCGAGGTAGAGCGCACCCCGGTTCTGGTCTGCGAATTCGAGAAGTTCCTGGATGATCTTTCCCAAAAGGACGACTGGTTGTGGACCCATACGCCCAGACCGGCGGACAGGAAATGCCTCGACGCGATCCATGAGGTGGACGAGGACGGTTGGGCACCGTCGGAAGAATGGCGCGTGTTGCGGCGACAGCCCGGAAATCCCATGGTGTTCGTTACCTGGTACGAGGCGGTCGCCTACGCCCGCTGGGCGGATATGAAAGCGCGCGAACGGGGCGAGGATGCCCATCTGCGCCTGCCCACCGTCGGCGAGATGAAGCAGGTTTGCCGAACGGTGTGGGACGGTAGGGAATACCCGTGGAGCGACGGGGCCGTACCCAAGAGCGTCACGAACTGCCGCGATTTCGCTTATGGCAAGGCGACGCCGCCGGGCACTTTTTCCGCTCAACGCGGTCTGACCGATATCGGGTCGAACGTGAGTGTCTGGACCGTTCGCGACACCATGGGCCGGCCTATCTGGCCCCCCGAAGACGCCGTGAAAGAACAGCAGGAGGTATTCGGCGGTTCCTGGATCCACGAACCCAGGAATTTCAGCCTGCTGGAACACGCTTCGACGCCCGGCCCCGCCACCCGAAACGGATGGACCGGCATCCGACTGGTCAAGGGTGCCCCCTCCCCCGCCTGAACCGAGAGAATGTCCATGAGCAAGACGACGAGTCGCAAGACCGGCCCCAGAACCCTCAAGCTCGCGCTGGACAATTCCGGCAGGACTGTCGACGTGGAATGGGAGGTCGAGGACGCCGATGGCAACACGGAGCGTCTGTGGGATGTGTATTCCCTGTCCCTCGAAACGCTGAACGCATGTTCGTCCGCCGTGCGCGAAAAGCTGGAGGATCTGGAGGCCAGCGACTGGTCGGAGGAAGCGTTCAACCATCGCGTCCCGATATTGCAGGACCTCGCCAAGGCCGGGGCCGATCTGTATGACGCCTTGCTGAGCGGTGACCCCCGGGACCGCATTTCCATGCGCACGGCCAAGGCCTTTCGCGCATGGTTCGAGGAGACCGTGCTGACCGCCGATCCGGAAATCTGGCGCATCCAGGTCGTGCATCAGGAATACGATGCGCCCGTCGTGCCGTGGGGTCTGGTCTTCACGCCCCTGAAAGACGGCGCGATTACCGATCTGGGATACGATGCAGAAGACTACAGCAACTTCTGGGCGATGTCGTTCAAGCTTGCTTGCCGGGGCCTGCGCCGCAAGGACGCCGACCGTAAATACGCGCTGATGAACGAACGGGATGCCCGGATCGCCCTGACCATCAAGGTCGAGCAGGACGTGGTGAAGCACTTCAGCAAAAGCCCCTACACCAAGAAAGACTTCGATGAACGGGTAAGCTCCACCGTGGAGACCTTCGAGAAGGTACCGCGCGAAAGCTCGAACCATCACATCTTCTGGTACGTGTTCCTGAACGAGGAAGGGACCGGCTATCACCTCAACGGTCAGGAGATCGATATTCCCCTGTTCAACCGGGTGAAGGAGATGAACAAGAACATCATGATCATGTTCTTCGACGGCAACGCCGTCATTCGGGGCGATCGAGGCGCGAAATGGGTCAAGGCCGTACTGGAACTGGGCCGCATGGGCGTGATTGCCGCTGAAACGGATATCAGCAATCCGCAGCTTCGCCATTTCGGATGGGCGTTCTGGAAGGTGATCCTTAGCTCGAAGCGCCCCCTGATCGAGGCCATCGACGCGAGCCGCCGCGAACATTGGCCGAAGAGCCTGCTCTACGGTGTCTATTGCGATCCTCTCAACATCTACTTCGATCCGCCGCCCGAGAGCGAGATCGCCAAGGCCGACAAGTTCCTGACCTTCGTCATGGACGAGATGGACGACAAGGACGGGAGTCGCGACCGATGAAATCGACCAGAAGCACGAAGAAAGCCACCGAGTCGCCTTATCCCGGCCTGCGGTTCTACGCCGAACATGAACGGCTGTTCTTCGCCGGTCGGGATGAGGATGCATTGAAATGCACCGTGAAACTAGGCAGTGCGCCTATCCTCGTGCTGCACGGTCGATCCGGCTGTGGCAAGTCGAGCTTTCTCCGGGCCGGCGTAAAGCCGCGACTGAGCGAAGCGGTACCGGGCCGCACGTTCCCTCAGAATTTTTCGGTGGTTCGCTGTACGGAAAATCCGTTGAGGGAATTCGCCCTGATGCTCATCGGCGTCTGCGAGGATTTCATCCGCAATGACCGCAAGAGCTTCTGGAAACCGAAGGACGCGGTCGAGGCCGAGGATATCGAGGAATTCGCCGAGGCTTTCGCCGCGAAGAAAGACGAAATGTGCAGCAACGCGGCTCGCACCCACGACGTGCTCTACGATCTGTCGCGCCTGCTGAAATCCGCGCCGGTCTTCGTCGTCGACCAAGCAGAGGAAGTCTTTACCCACGCCGAGAAAATCCGCCGCGATCTTGCCGCGGCTGACGATGGGTCGGAGGAAGAGCGCCAGCGGCTGACCCGCGAGAAGGAGGAGCAGGCGACCCTGGCGAAGGAGTTCTTCGAATTCCTGCGTCTCATCGCCAAGGAGAGCGCGGGCGGTGCCAAGATCATCATTTCGTTGCGCACGGAATACAAGGGTCAGTTCGACGATGCCATTCCGGCAGACAGCGATACCAACGATAAGTTCACCAGCTACTACCTCGAAGATTTGAGCGTCGATGGCCTGACGGCGGCGATCGAGCGCCCGACGCTGAAGGAGAAAGAATGGCGACGTTTGCCCGATGTCGGCGAGGAAGTCGCCCCGTTTGATCGCTGGGGCTTCTGTTTCGAGGAAGGCGTCGCGCGCAAGCTGGCCCAATCGTTGATCAACACCGACAAGGTCCCGGAAGGCGGGGTACTGCCGACCCTTCAGATTGCCTGCATGCGGTTGTGGGAACAGGCCAGCCAGGCCAGTCAGGACGACAAGGGCACCATTACCATCAACGAACTGCAACTCGGGCGCATTGGCCAGATCGATACGCAAGTGCAGGAATACATCTCGCAACGGCTCGAAGAAGCCTGCCGTATGATGCGGCCCTGGCCGAACGGCGAGGCGGATGCCGTCGAGGAATGGCATCGCATCCTCTGTCACAAGCTCGTCGAGGTTCAAGCAGACGGCCGCGCCGTCACGATCATGGTCGCGCGCGACGACCTGAAACGCGAAGCGCTGGGAATATTCGGTTTCAGCTCAGACCACGACCCGAGCGTCAAGAAGATCAGGAAGGTTATCGATTACCTGCTGGAGGATAATGTCGCCCTGCTGAACCACAACGAGAAGGACGACATTCTCGCATTGGGACATGATTCGGTCGCCCTGTCGCTGAACAAGTGGAGCATCCGCTACAACCGCGACGACCAGATGATGATGCGGATGAAAATGAACGGCACCGTGACGCCCGACAAATACAAGGCGCATCATCTGTTTCCCGCGCTTGTCCCCGGAGTGCGAAAGGTTTCGAAGAACAAGATCGGGAAACCCGAAGAACCGCACGTCACAAGAATCACCATTCACCGCGACGACCATTGGGATCGACAGTTTCCGCATTTCGCCGAATACAAGGGCTTCGCCGAACGGCTCGGCATCATCTTCGTCACAGATCGCGAAGATCTGGACATGACGGACAAGGGGTCCGATGCGGCGCCGAAGAACTGGCCGGAACTGTCCCGCCGATTGGCGAAGGCCGAGAAGGACGCCTTCGACGACCGCTATCACCAACGGGAAAACGCGCGGGTGATGGTCGCGGCGGACTGGCATTCCTTTCCCCGCATCGATCCCGTCAAGGACGGCGCGAAGGGCGCGGTACTGAAGGAAGTTCACCAGAGGCAAGTGCTTCGCTGGACGGACGTACTCGTTACCAACCTTTTCACCGGTAACGGCCTGATCGGGCCGATGCTTCCCGTAAAGGACAAACTCGACCGCAATCGCGCCCTAAGCTCCGACGATCCCGGTGCATTTTTCGAGCCGGTGATCCATGCGAGCTTCACGATGCTGTTGGAACAGAGAGGAAGAGTACAATGCCACGATGCGCTTGCGCGAAACTTCCTGATCGAGTCAGCCAATCTGGTCTGCGGCAAGTACAGCAAGGCGGCGAAATACGTCAAAGACAGCGACAACGTATCGATCTTCGACCGTGCCGACGATGATTCCTCGCCCTATCCGCTGGCTGACTGGTTCCTGGGGCGCGGGGATTCCGGAAACGATCGCCCGCGCTTCATCGTCGGCACGGCAGCCACGCGCGCGGTCGCATTGCAGGCGGGCGGGCACCTCTATTTCGCCACGTCCGAACTCACACGCGTCGTGCGCTCGCGCATCAACGGTATACGCGGGGCGCGGGGCGACACCGCCCAGGAAGAGGAGGATCTGAGCAGCGAGGTGCAAAAGGTCATCAAGCACACCACTTGGCAACTGGGCCTCGCGCCGACCCAGTGGGACCAGGGCCGCAACCGTGCCATGGTCCTGCGCCTCGCCTCCATCGGGTACTTCACCGCCGAGTACATCCGCAGCCACGCCGACGAGTTCGTGCGCTTCATCCGCGACCGCATCAACGAACGCCTTGCCGATGAC
The DNA here is from genome assembly GCA_032356245.1 of Endocladia muricata. Lineage (NCBI taxonomy): Eukaryota > Rhodophyta > Florideophyceae > Gigartinales > Endocladiaceae > Endocladia > Endocladia muricata. The sequence goes on from JAUKWC010036344.1 coordinate 9,765, forward strand.
GAGGCGGAAAGCAGCTTCAAGGGCGTGCGGATGAACCGCGAGTCCATTCGTGAATCCGTGCGCGATTGTTACAGCATGTACCGGTTCGACGAGATCGGAATGGAATTCTACGATATCGATTCGACCGTTGCCTATCTGACGAACCATGCAGAGTACGAATCCATGTCGGCGGCGAGCGAAATCTACAACACGCTTGCCGCGCTACGACAGGAAACACTCGTCAATTACGAAGCGATTTCGCGTATGATCCTGTGGCTGAAGGCACGCGGTGGCTATCGCCTCGAAAGCGACACCACGAAGCGGGTGATCGAGTTAAAGGAATGCGCGTGGAACAACTACCGCATCTTCAATTTCTTCGACGCAGCCCGATTCATGGGCGAGGCATCGCTGCTGTTGCAGCAGGTAATGGAAGATTTCGAATACGGCGGCACCAACGATTGAACCAGATCGCTGCGGTCATACGAACTGCGCCCGGTAATGAGCGAGCAGGAAGCGGCGCATCTCACGATAGGAAAGGTCCTCCACTTTACGAAGCAAACGGATTTTACCGGCGTTGGAGGCATCGTCGAATTGCTGGTCTATCAGGTCGAGCGTATCCCGGTACCACGTCATGCGATCCGCATTATGGTCGTAGCGGAAGCCCTTTTCCAGCGTCCGCAGGCCGGTAACGAGCGCCATGGTCACCGTCAGCGCTACCAGCACGCCGCCCGATGGCTCGACCCCCGCGAGCAGCGAGACCGCGATAGTGAACGACATCAGCAGGACCAGAACGGTCATGGCATCCGCCGCGCGCCGAACCGCCCAGGACCGCCACCGAGCGGAGTGGCTCGTGTTCTGAAGGCTCAACTTCGCGTAATCGCGCTGGATACCGAGCCGCTGGCGTCGCAGGAACGCGAGCGCTTCCTCCGCCGCCTCGGGCAGGGTGCTCGAAACGATGGGGTCCGAATGCCATCGCGGTACTATCCAGGTTTTCGTGAAGGCATGATCTTCCAGCACCTCATGCAGCGTGATCGACACGCGGTCCATGTGTTCGTCCTGGAACCGCACGAGAGCCTTGGTACGCAACGTATGCCATCGGCTCATGGCGTCCGGATCGGTCATTGCGGCGCTGACCAGATCAAGATTGACGAGAATTAGCTGGAAATAGAACTGTCGCAGGCGCTCGACCCAGAAGCGGTTGCTGATCCACTCGCTCAGCTTGCCCCCTTTGAAAGTGGGGATCATCCCCGTGCCGATGCCCGCAGCGAGCATCAGGAAGGCAAGGGCCCCGAGCCATATGTTGCCCTCCGGAAACAGCCAGGGCGAGACCGCCGTGGTGATGACCCCGAGCGTCGCGAGAGCCACGGCCATAACTCCGCGCCCGAGGCGCAGTACCTTGGCAGTCAAGGCCAGCGGATCCTTCTTCATGAACAAGTCGCGAAAATCGGGCCAGTCGAGGGCGGCGACGGCGCGTGGATATGTCCGCGCTAGTTTCTCGTAGCTTTCGGAATGTAGGAGTACATCCTCGTTGGGCCAGTCGCGCAGCGGGTTGCGCATGTGCCCGACGACATCTTCCATCCGTGAATCGCGTGTCCGTGCCATGAGGGCCTCCCCGGATAACCATTCATGGCATGATCGTACTCGGGTTCGCGTTGCACAACGGTTTAGTTCCCCGTGTCAGAGGCCGGGTTTTCAACGTCGTAGACCTGGTCAATAATCGCGGCGCGCAGCGCTGGACGCAGAGGCTCTCGCAGATCGGCAGAGCTGAGGGCGGGGCCGGCTCGCGATGCCGGGCGAGGATGTCGAGGGATGCCATCCGCAGGATCACGGCGGCGGAAGAGACATGCCCGGCCGGCGCCTCGGTGCAGGCGGCCTTCACGGCGTCCAACCCGTCGGTGAGGACCGTGACCTGCGCGGGCGCGTACCCGACTATCCTGACCTGTCGGGCAAGCGTTTGCTGCGGGAGATCCGCGAGCAGGGCTACGATAGCGGCTACACCGCCGTCACCGACTTCCTGCGCGAGGTTCGCCCCGGTGGTGGTAGCCGCTTCAAGCGGCGGTTCGACACGTCGCGGGGCAAGCAGGCGCAGGTCGATTTTGCAGAGTTCACGATGGCGTTCACCGCCAACCGGGATTGCCAACGCGTGCGTTCATGGCCCCGCCCCGCCACGTCAGCACTTTGCGCGTGAAGCAGTCTATGACAGCCGCCAAATAGACAAAGCCCCACGCCATGGGGATATAGGTGATGTCCATCGCCCTGATACTGTCCGCAGGGATGCCGTCCGCAGGACCTGATTGGTTCGTGTGCCCGCCAGCTTGCGCAGCAAGTACGGGTAAATCTTGTGACCGGGCGCAGGCTTGGAAGTGTTCGGCTGGGCGCCGGGGGGCTTACGGTGCGAAATGCTGACTGAAAGATGTTTCCGACGACGGTTCAGCGTGCTGAAATCGGGGACTGGCCAATCGAACCTCGCCATCTTCAGCAAGCTCGCTACGAACCCCGTCGTCTGGTGTAGCGCCATTCCAAATACCACTTTCAGCGTCAGACAAGTCTGGATCGCAGCATCACTACACGCCTGCTGACGACCGCGTTTGCCCGAGGGTGGGGCTTTCCACACCGTAAGCGGATCAAACCAGATCGTCAGCGAGCCGCGCTGCTTCAACAACCTGTTACAGTCAGGCCAGTTCGTCGTCTTGTACGTCGGTGGGATCGATTTGCTCACCAACCACAGCTACCACGCTGGATTCTCAACGGAAATCCTCAGCCATTTATGCAACAGCGTCATTTCAATGCAGTGTTCAACGACGGTTGATATCACAAACTTCTACGCCCGCATCCATGAGGCAAGACTCAAGTGTCAGTAAATCAACTTCATATATATACGTAGATTCAGAGCAAAAAAAGCTGGAAAAAATTTTATTAGGTGAGTGTATTCCCCAATATTCACGCCCTAGATCAGCGGCTAATCTTTGGAAATTTAATCCAACCATATGATCTGGTGATATAACAATGGTTTTGAGAGAGTCTCCTCCGAATACAATGTTCGTAAATGCTGCTCCACCTGGGCCAACTACGTATTCTGCCGATGCAAACAAACGAACTTGATCTTCCAAAGACATTTCTTCGGGTTTAACAACTTCGAAACCATATTTTTTACACATATCCATTGTCTTATCTTCATTTAGCAAGCGTCTGCTTTTATTTTTGACGTCAGATCTTGTCAAGAAAAGGCGTTTTCGACCCATCTCGAATGCGTTTTTCACACCGGCGTGTTGCCAAAATTTAGCACGAAGGGACGCAAGAACTTCCGGCGCTGGAGAATACTCGCTTAAATTGAATAGACGTGCGTTTGAAATCTGTAATGCTCCTACTGGGCTATTCATAATTAATCGTTCATTTGGAAAGCCGCAAATACTAAGCGCTTCAAGCAACCAATCTGGTGTATTGTAGGGAATTAACAGTGGCAAGCTTTCATCAGCGCGAATTTCATTTAAATACGATAAGATAGATATATACTGTATTAGGCCGTGATAGTAGTTGTTAAATACTGATCTCATATTGACAGCCACAAGGCACTCTGTGTTAATTTCATTAACTACGTTTAACATGTTTGAATTCACTAAACGCACATTGTTCGATTCACTTTGCTCCGCTATTTTTCTCGCTGATTTTGAATAAATTAGTTGTGAATTTTGTGTGCACAGAAAATTACTCGTAATAACAACTGAAGTAGGCGCAGATAGTGATATAGATTCTGTTTTATATTTATACTTTTCTGTAAATTTTTTGTTAGAATGATATTTAAAATATTTTGATTCTTCTTCACGACTGGGAATTGCAACTTGTGGAGAGTTCTTCGGTAGTGGTAAATTTTCTTTACCGGAGTCAATGCAAACTTTCTCTAAAATAGCTTGGCATGAATCGCAAATATCTCTGCGATTAAATTTAATTGCTAAGTTATTTAAGGCATTAATGTACTTGTGCAACAAATTTCTTGACAGAAAAGATAATAAAATCCTAACAAGATTCGTTTGTTTTCTGTATATACAAAATCCTATTACATGACAAATATATTCCTCGAGATTAGATATAATTAAATTAATTTCAGATTTTGCAGATTCGTTGAAAATGAATCGTATATTATACTCTCCTAGTAGAGGTAATTTGTGTAAAACAGCATTAACAGCTGAAAAATAATATACAAAAGCGTTGTTCGTTGATTCGTATGATTTTTCATCTTTACAATAAAAATTGTAAAAATCAAAGCTATATAAGTCACTTATATTTTCAATTTTATTAATTATTCTACTGCAGTACTCTTTGTTTTTAGTATTTAAGTTTTCTTGCATCATGTGTATATATAATGGAGAAGATTTCTGTACAGTGTTTTTAATTTCAATGCCTTCTTTTATCTCCAGCTTTTCATTTAAGCATATTTGACAGTATGCTTTGTATAAGATTAAATTCACATCATACGGATGCATATTGATTATATCGTCAATACATTTTTTTGCGTTTATTAAATAATTGAAGGAAATAAGGGTTGGTATGATTTTTTTCTTTGACTCCGTTAAATTATTACTTCCTACCACTTTTTCCCTTATTTCTGAATTAACGACCTGCTCATTCTGTATTTTTTCCAGATATAAAGAAATTAGGCTATCTAAGAAATCATTCTCTCTGTTAAATCTACTTATAATATAGTCCTCTATTTCATTCAGTGCTTCATTACTTATGATTTTATCAACAAAAATAGAAGAAACTTCTTTGCTTTCTTTTCCAAAGGCACAGTATTTATAAAAAATATCTACTCCTGATTCACAAGATGAAATTGATTTTATCATATTTTTTATGCATTTATTAGAATTTAATATTAAAAAATTACGGACTTCTTGTAATTCTACTTCTTTATGGAGCATGGTATCAAGCCACTTCTCAGAAACTTTTAGTACTTCACTGTAACTTTTCCAGTCATCTATATACGAATATGCACTTAACAATTTTACCATTGATTTTATATTTAAATCTATCTGATTTGAAATCACTAATGGCGAAAAAAACATTGCGCCTATCGAATTAATAAATGAAATCTTTGAAGTTGAATAAAGGTGAGGTTTTTTTACTATTTTCGAAATGATTTTATTGCTGATGCGCGCCAGCCCCTGCGACTGACCGGCAGGGTTCTCGAGCCGCCGCGCGACATCGATCAGCGCCGCGAGCGTCTCCGAAGCGCCCGCAACATCCCCAGATGCCAGAGACCGTGCGCACAGCTTCGACCCCGGACCCAGCAACGCCTCCAAGGCATCGTCCGAGAACAGGTCCGCCTCCGCAAAACCGTCGAGGAGACACGATGCCGATGCCGGGGAAACTCCGTCCGCCCCCTGCGCCGACAGCACCTTCATCCCCATGCGCCACAGCCCCTGCGACTGACCGGCGGGGTTCTCGAGCCGCTGCGCGACACCGATCAGCGCCGCGAGCGTCTCCGAAGCCCCCGCAACATCCCCAGATGCCAGAGACCGTGCGCACAGCTTCGACCCCGCACCCAGCAACGCCTCCAGGGCGTCGTCCGCGAACAGGCCGTCCGCCTCCGCAAAACCGTCG